>JAUZST010012616.1:0-11366 GCA_034779995.1 Parotocinclus haroldoi
ACACACACACACACACACACACACACACACACACACACACACACACACACACACACACACACACACACACACCTCACCTGGCGTAACGTCTGGGGAAAATCCAGAGAGATGAGAAGTAAAATCGAGAGAAATTTGGGATAATGTGGGCACACCTCAGCGCTTCTAAACCTTTTAAACGTTCAAACTTGGGCAAAAGTATTGGGACACCCCACGCTGGACCTTCCGGAGCTTTCCTAACGTCCCGTTCCAAACCTACAGGTACTAATACGGAGCAGAGCAGCTTCCACTAACTGTGGGGATTCGTTCAGAAGAGCGTTTGTGACCAGACACCAATATTGGAGGAGGGAGCCTGGCTCATGTTCCTCTTCCTGTTCCTGTTCCTGTTCCTGTTCCTCCCAGAGGTGTTCGATGGGGTTGGGGTTAAGTTCTTCCCTTCCAAACCAAACTCACGACTTCGGACCTCCCTTTGGGGGCTGGAACGCAAAGGGCCTTCCCCAAACTGTTACGGTTTTACAGTTGGAAAAAACAGAGCGCATTCTGAAGCCCAGGAACGTTTTTTTTTTTTTTTTTCTCGTGGTCCCCGACTGTGCCAAACTGGGACAGTCACCACTCCAACACGCCCCTCCCCCCCAACCCCGCACCCCACTCCACCCCACTCAAGAGCGATTGCGTAAATAAAATAATAATTTCGCTTTTTCTCTTCGGTTCCATTTAGTTTGATCGATCGTTTTTTTGGCTCCTCCCCCCTCCCTTTTCTGAACAGCTAAACATTTAGCTCGAGCCTCTAGCACCCCTGACGACGTTTGCCTCTTCCTGAGAGGGGTCCGGACCTAGGGTCGTGACTGTAAGCACGGTGGAGGGGCAGGGTTACGCTGCCGACCCACAAAAGCCCAGTTTGGGCCAAAGAGAAATTCCGGAAATGACTTCAGTTCCAAAGAAAAATAAATATTAACGATTCATGGCTGCTTTCGAGAGCGTGCCCTAAACCACCCCCCCCCCCTCCCCCGCATACTACTGCAATGAGACCAACACAGACAGCGCACTCGTCCAAATTAAAGCCAGGGGCTCTCAGTGTGTGTGTGTGTGTGTGTGTGTGTGTGTGTGTGTGGTTCCACCAAACACTAATGAATTAGTTCGGAGCACTTCACGCCACTTTATTACCCAGTTTTGCTTCCCTATTGAATCCAGCTGGAGCAAACGACCTACATTTCCTTCTCCAGCGCACCGTCGATGAGCTAAAGCATTCGGAATGTGCTTCGTTTCTTTTTCTTTTCTTCTTTTTTTTTAAGCATCAGAACGCCTAGCACGCAGTCCGGGACCATTTTCTAAGCCGCAAACTTGCACCACCTCTTTTAAATCCCTGGACTGTTGAAGAGCAACGGCCTAAATCCCCGCGCAGATCCTCGGCTTTTGTTCTGCAGATCACATGATCTCTGGGACCGATTAACGGAGGAATAACGAGGCACTAACGCGACGGTAGGGCACCCTGCAGCCCTCGCGTGTCCCAGAGGATTTGACGGCTCTGGAATTTAGGTCACATTCCCAAGGCCGACCCCTGAGCTCGGGCCGTACCGGGGTTCTCCTGGGAGGGGGAACGACGCTTTTTAAACCTGCCACGGTGGCTGGAACGACGCGCAAATGTTTTCTTTACGGCTTTCCTTTTAAAACAACTTCAGTTCGCTGCAACGGCGAGAAACGACAAGGGAGGGGGGGGCGAGGTGGGGGAAACACGTTTTGTTTCTGACGAATCAAAACTTCCTTTTTATTAGAAATAAGATTTTCTTGTAGCCTGAAGTTTCAGATTTTCTGTTTTATTATTTTATTTGATATGTCATCATATATACTGTTGTCCTGTATTCTATATTATATTCTCCATTTTATTAATGCGTTCTTTTATTTATTATATGTACGCACAACTCGTTCTCCATTTTATTATTTATTTTTAATTTATTATACTCTCTTATCTCTATTTTACCTAGCATTTTATTACACCCTTTTATTGTATATTTTAGTTACAGGTTCTCTGATTTATTATATTTTTTTTTACATATACCGATATCTTACATTCTCCATTTTATTTATTATACATACACCATCATCACATAGTCTATTTTTATTATATTTATTCTTTATTTAGGATACATACTTATCCTGCATTTTAGTTTTATATGCTCCCCCCGCCCCTTTTTATATATTTTTTTATATACGCTATTATCTTATAATCTATTTATTATATTTATTATTTGATTTACAATAGATACTGTATAATAGACTTTTTATTTTTTATATTTATTTATATATACAAACACGCTTATCTAATATCTGACTTATGCATTCGATATTTTATTATACATTTTATTTATTCTACAAACTGTTATCAAATATGCTTTTACATCGTCTGTTTTATTACATTTATTATATGTATTATATTTTATACAATATATTTCACTGCACGTTTTTTACTACGTTATTTTATTACGTTCTATCGTTCTTTTTTATTCCCCGATATACTTTTTGTTATATTTTATACATGCACTATTAATGTCTTATATTCCATAGTTTTATACATTTCATCTATTTATATTTATATAGTTATGGGGCGGATTTTTTTAGGGTAGCACCGAGAAAACTCAACGAGAAGGTCCCGACTGTACGGTTAATCCAAACCCAAGCTAGCTATATTTTACTCTCATTATTTAAGGGCGTATTCCTGAGAAGTTTTTCCTTGCCACTGTCAGCCTAGCCTCGCTCGGTTTCCAGACATGCGGTGGAAATAAATTTGATTTGACCATGGCGTAACCTTGTGCCAGCCTGGGGCCGTGCCCAGCTGGAGGGCATCGCCGGGGCACGGTGCCAAGGCCGGACCGCAGCAGCTAAGGATTAAAGATCTTTACAAAACAAGGTCGCCCGGAATTGGGTCTGTAGGTTCGGTTCGAGTAAAAACTGTTAACAACAAAGACGCCCGTGACGGTTCCTGTGAGTAACGCGAGCGCTTTTCTAAAAACAGCCTTCAAAATCCTCGCCCACTACCCCGAGTCATCTGGGTTTTTACTCTTCAGGCTCCGGGAAGGAAACATTTCTTTTGGGGGATCATTGGGTGACTAATCAGACAGAAGGCCGCAACCATCTTCGCTCTCCGACCAAACCCGAGCGGCGTCGCTCCGGCAAGCCAAAACCAACATTAGTAAGAGTTTACATTCTAGCCCAGCCAATTCCCCGCGGCGGGCGGGCGGGGAGGGGAGGGGAGGGGAGGCGAGGGGTGCGATGCCGCGGCTGAATCAGCCACACTGGAAACATGTCACTTCCTTATCAGAGCTTTCCTCTTTTTCTCCTGAAGACGGGAATTCCCTGCGGAGCAGAAACGCTCCCGGCGTGACTCAGCCTCGTGACCTTTCGCTCTCGGATCGTTCTGCACCAAGACGCGAGAGCACAGCTCGAGCGACAGGGCACACGCCTCCCAAACGAGGTCCAAATCTAAAGCGTCTAAAGCGATAAACAGTGAGGCAAGAACGTTGCTTTCCTCAGGGTTCAGTCCCGAAACGACGTCGAACCACGGCTCACATTCGGACCGCTGACCGACACGGCGCTCCAACAGCACGGATTCCCTCTGGAGCGCTCAGGAATAAAACCGTTCCCTTTACACCGTTCAAAGTTCCAGGATGAACCGCTTCTGGTCCAGTACAGTCGAAAACCACGGCGCTTATTTCACTTCTAAACATAAACATCATGATCTTCCCATCTTGCTCGGAAACGACGTCCTGGAAAACAAACCAGGCCGACGTCTCCGGCGTCTCGTTCTTTCAATTTCCTGACTTGTTTTCGTTTCTCTCGACGACGGACTTCAGGCAGGCAGGGCAAAAGAAAATAAAATAATGCGGAAACCTCATTTTAAACAACGGGAAAAACCTTTTGACGCGGGTCAAGTTGTAAAGGGAACGCCACGTAGATTTTAAAAGAAAAGAACGACTTTGAATAGGAATTACTGTTTACGTGACAAAGTATTTCCACTCCGAACTCGGGAGTACCCTCACATCTCAGCAGTATCTGCTCTTCAGTAGAACCGCCGCTCGGCGTCCGAATACTTTCGCCCCCTTTTTAAAGCGGCGCTACTCCGTGTGCCGATAGCTCGGATTTCCCGCGATTGGACCAAATCCAAAACAAGCTGGGTTCCAACCCCCCAAACCCCCCGAACCCCCCGAACGTCCCGCGTACCTGCTTACCTACCGTCTGTAGCAAGGGGGGGGGCACCCAAGTGCCAGGACCAGCGTCGTGTAGTTTTGGAAAGGGAGAGTTTAAAAACGCTTAACGTGAACGAATCCTGGGAGAAGTTTTGGGTTTTTGGGTTTCAGGTGAAGGTTGAAGTTCTTTTTACAACGGGTTGAAATTCGTCCTGAAACCTGAAAAAACGGATCCCATATGCTTTTGGGGGTGGGGGGGGGCATTAGGGAATATCTCACTCAAAATGAAACACTCGGTAATTAGATCCGCTGAGCTCGTTTAGAGATTTCGGACGACGCTGCGCTTTTTTTATTTTTATTTTATTTTATTTTTTTTTTGGTCCTTTGCGTTGAATCCTCAGGCATCCTCACATCAAACGGCCGTGGCGTTTCATCCCCCCCCCGCCCCCGCCCCCGCCCCCTCACACATCAGCAGCTTAAACCCAAATCTCTATCGCTCTACGAGTCCCAGCACGGGCTGCACCGAACAGGGACGTTAAATCGGGACGTCGTGCCGGGCCCTTATCGGCAGGAACTCGACACCGCTCGGCTCGGTTTACTCACATCAGTCTTCCTGAACTTCGCTTTCAGGCTCTTCATCCTAAGCCCACGCAGGTTCCAACAGGTCCAGGCGGGTCTGCGAATCAGAAGGAAAAGCGTTTGATTGTGTGTGTGTGTGTGTGTGTGTGTGTGTGTGTGTGTGCTGACAAAATAAACACGTCTCGTGGAGTCTCAAGGTGCTTTCAGTCACACTTCTGTTCTCTATAAGCTTCCTCGTTTCCAAGGGTTACTCATTACGGAAAGAAAAATCGATCATTCTTGCCAATTTTACTGCAGCCTTAGAGAAAGTAACCAATATCGGAAGGGACGTCCCAACGCGAGCCAAGAGGTCAGGACCGGGGCGACGAACGTGCCTAATACCGTACTAGTGCAGACTTTAATAACGGTTTTCGTACGTCGTATTGAAATGCAGCGCATGGTCTGATCTAAAGGAGACTCCACGACAACAGCGAGCGTGTGCAACAACCGGTAATAAACAACGAAAAAAGGAACATTACACAAAAAAAAGGAGCTACAGATGAGGAACTGGGAACTCTGGCCCTGGCCCACTTCTGGTTTTTTTTGTGATTCAGGGCTTCTTTTGTTCTGTGCGTCTATTCTGGATTTCACAGCGCAAAGGTCAGCACGGTCTGTACCCTAAATGGTCTGGACCAGCTCAGGCCAGGCCAGGTCGAGGCAGGGTGGGGCGGGGCGGGGCGGGGCGGGGCGGGAAGGGGTTTGTAGAAGTACAGAGTATTATTATTATTAGAGCGAAAGGATAAGGAGGGTCTAGTACCCGTGTTAGGCCGCCTCTAGCCCGGATACAGGGCGAGACATGTTGCAACTGGGCCTGTAGATCCTGCCCACTCGCAGTTGGACGTCCCACGCTCGAGTGAGTAACGTCTGGCAACCGGGCAGGGCAAGGAAGGGTCAATCTGGCGGAAACATTGCTGCTGAAGAATGCCAGTGGCCTGCCAGAAGTTCTGACACGATAAGGAACACAGGACGTCCTGCACATATCCCTGAACCGCTAGTGCCCCTTGTATCGGTATCAGGGGCGCCCGGCTGTCGCTGTACGCGATGGCTTAACAATCAGATCAACGTTTTGCTCCACAGCAAAGGCAGGACTAACGAGAGCAGACTCCATCGTCCAGGCCCGGCCCGGATTCACTACTGCTAAACCTCGAGTCTTAAAAGTCTCACGTCTTTAACTGGAGTCCCACAACCCCTAGGTGTATTTAATAAACAGTCACCGGTTGCACAACCTGACAAAAAAAAATACAAATGGGTCAGTCTTCCAAAAAGTCATTTCTATTACAAGAGCTTTTTTTTTGCGGCTCAAAAGCCTTCTCACTGGGCTTCGACCTCAGAACTGCTGAGACAGACCCAGGGCTTTTGCTGTGGGGCTCTGAAGTTTGGGATTGTTTCTCTCACACACCGTTGCTGTAGCGCGTCATGGGTCTAGAAATCTGTAGAAATCTCTCGCTGTAGCCGGAAAGCAAAGTTTCTCTCGGACCTCCAGAGCTTTTGAGCGCTTGATAAGAAAAGCAAACAGGCAATGTTTTGTGGAACGGTGCTCGTGAAACAAGGAGAACATTGTACTCCCCAAAAGGAGCACAAAGCAGACCGAACCGGACTCTGGACACGGACACGGAGACACGGAGACACACACACACACACACACACACACACACACACACACACACACACACACACACACACGCGCGCTCCAGAACCCTCAGGGAGAGTCTGGAGGTTCTGAGCGATCCACCAAACTTCTCCCTTTTGAGACTTCTGAAACACGCGCGGTTTTGTCTGTTTAAACTCACCTGCTTTGTAGAAGTTGTCGAACGAGCACGGGGTGGAACCAGAACCGGGTCCGAGCGCAGAAGAACTTCACATGATCCCGGACGCAGGAGGAACCGGATTAGAAGGCGAGACGTCCCGACTGGCAGCTCCGCTCCCGTTCATTCAACTGGCCCGAGCCAAACTCTCTCCTGCCTTTCATTGTTTCCCCAGCCCCGGCCGTGTCCCAAATTACACCCCTGAACCGCGAGCAAGTGCACTTAGGAGAACGGGAACCGAGCGCGCTCTCGGGGATTCGGGATTCGGCCACGTGACGTCTCCCGCCGCGTCCTCGTGACTTCGGAATTCAATCGTTTTGGAAAGCGTGACGTGAAAACAAGGAGCAGGGGCTGTTCTTCGAAGCTTAACATTTTGGAATCGTTTTTTTTTATGTAGCGTTCATTTGTTTAGTTTTCTGGGGGGGGTTCCGTGCAAAGTTTGCAAAGCGCGCCGCAGGGTGGACGCACCCTACCGGGACCGTAGCGGCCATGCAGTGGGCAATAATATGCGCACGTGGACCGATCGAATTGTTTATGAAGCATTTTAAACGGCTGAAAAGGCCCAAATCTGGCGTGAGACTGCATCCACGTGATGTGCCATGCCGCTGCGTGTTGCTTTGATCTTCTCTTCGTTTTACCAATCACACGTAGTTCCAGATTCCGAACTTCACCGTTTTAGGAACGGCTGCATCCGTAATCCGATCTCCTCCCTGTGTTTGGTTCTGCTGGGGGCGATGAAACGGAAATCGCCCAGCCCCAAAAACAAAAGCCCCTAAAACGGCGCAAACAACCATGCTGAGCCCTAAATCGAGACGGTGTCAATTAAGATAAACGTATTTGGTTCAGATGGTGACAAGGGCGTGTGGAGGCAACCGGGGGAGGAGCACAAAAACAAGTGGGTGTCACCTACAGTTAAGCATGGTGGTGGAAAGCTGTGAGTCCATTTAGGTAGCCATGGATACCAACCTGTACTGTAACCTGCTGATCTCCTCCTTCCAGAAGCTGGACCACGGGGCATTATTCCAACATGAGAACACACCCCAAACACACCTCCAACACGACCACTGCCTTACCAAAGAAACTGAGGGTAAAGATCTAGCGTGTCTCCAGACCTAAACCCTACTGAGCACCCGCGGGGGCATTCTCAAACCGAAGGTGGAGGAGCAAGGCAAGGTCTCTGACATCCCACCAGCTCCGAGATGTTGCCCTGGAGGAGTGGAAGAAGATTCCAGTGGTGACCCGTGAAGCTCCAGTGATCTCCCTAAACACGAGGGCTAAGGCAGGGCTGGGAAATAACGGTGGGCACACAAGATATGACCCCTCTGGGCACAGTTTGGGCGTTTTCACTTAGGGGTGCACTCGCTGTAGTTGCCGGTGGTTTGGACATTAATGAGAGTGTGAAAGTCTTTCGCCCTGTCCATGAAAAGGCTCGTAGAGGGTACTTTTGGGTAGAGTACCTCTTGGTGAGATATCACTGACTGTAAGGCATTTCGCCCAGTGTCAGTAGGGTGTATGGTCACCCAAAAGTGCCAAAACACACCGACAGTGTGCCCATGACCCACATGGACAGGATCAGATTCATCCAGCAGTTCTTATGGGATCCTCTTCATCTTTATTTCCAAATCTCCCCTTATGTTTGTGAGCTATATATATATATATATATATATTCTGCTGGTGTGTGAGGGACGCAGTTTGTTTTCGATCAGTTGCGATGCAGGATGCCTTGCTGGCCAATTTCTCTATAAATAAATAACCAAAAGCATGATGTCTTGATTGATGAGCATGACTTTATTTCAGATTTGCTCTGATAAGGAGGGCTTGGTGGTTAATATGGATTTTAATTTTATTCTAAAGCTAAACACAAACCCATTCAAACATGAAGCGTTTCAGGACATGGTTTGAATCCCCTAAACCTCTGTGCTGTTGTTTTGATTTTTCATTATGCTCTTGAACCAGAAGACGTGTTTCTTGGAAAGCAGGGTGTAGACGCCGGGCTTTTGGGGGTTGCCACATCCATCCCCTCCTGACACCAAACCCACGATGTTTTTCTTACACTCCAGGGGGCCGCCAGAATCCCCCTGTAACACACACCATACACAGCAGGATTATTATTAATAATAATAATAATAATAATAATGTTTTTTTTTAAATCATAATAACAGTAATAATAATAATCTTAGTATTAATAATAGTAATAATAACGATAATAATAATAATAAAAATTGTTTTTAAAAAAATCATAATAACAGTAATAATAATAATAATCTTAGTATTAATAATAGTAATAATAACGATTATAATAATAATGATAATTGTTTTTTTAAATCATAATAACAGTAATAATAATAATAATCTTAGTAATAATAATAGTAATAATAATGATAATAATAATAGTAATAGTAATACAAATAATCATAATAACAATAATAATAATAATCTTAGTAATAATAATAATAATGATTATAATAATAGTAATAATAATACAAATAATTATAATAACAGTAATAATAATTAATAATAATAACAGTACTAATAATAATAATAACAACTGTTGTTGTAGTAATAATAATAATAATCAACATATAACAACAACAACAACAATAATAATAATAATAATACCAGTAATAATAATAATAATACCAGTAATAATAATAATAATAATAATAATAATAATAATAATAACAACAACAACAACAACAATAGTATATTAACAATAATTAAGATACAATACTTAAAATACTGTTATAATAATAAAGATACTATATTTACAATGCTATAATATTATTATTTTCATAAAAATAATATTAACAAAAACCACAAAAATAATAGCATTAATAAAATCAGTAATAATAATGCATTAACAGTAATAAAAAATACAACAACAATATAAAAAGCATGAATAATATCAATAATAACAGGAGTAAAAATTATTATTAATATATATATATACATAACAAAAATAAGAACAATACAATTAATAATGTTATTACTTAAAAACAACAGTAATAATAAGAAAAACAATAATAAAAACATGATTAGCAATCAGAAAAATAGAATGTACTACACATTAAGAAGTAATAAACAAGGCTTGCCTGGCATGAATCTTTCTTTTTTTGCACGTTTCCTGCACACAGCATGTCCTCTGTGATCACTGGGTTTCTGTTATAGTAAGAGTTGCACAGTTTTCGGGATATGACCGTCACCTCCACCTCTCGTAGTACATCACTGGCTACGTAGGGGTCTGCTGTCGTGCTTCCCCATCCTCTCACTTCACATTTAGTTCCAGCTGGAAGGTCTTTAACCGGTTTCTTAATCGACTTGACTTCCACCGTCTTCCTCTTCAACTTGGCTTTTACTTTCAGCTTTGTCAGGAAAAAAAAGAGAGCAGATCACCTCAGAAAAACAAAAAAAAAGGAAGAAACAGGAATTGATTCGATCCACTGCCCCAGTTTTACCTTGAGCAGAGCAATGTCGTCTCTTTTCGTTACCATACTGAAGCTTTTGGGAGTGTAGTAATTCAGGACTTCTATACGCTGTGTGTGTTTGTCCTTAGACAGAGAGTGGGCACCCAGAAGGACCGTCAGGGGTCCATCTATGGCCCGGAATCTAAAAACAAAAAGAGTTCATTACAAATCTGGAATAAGGTCCTGAATGTAAACTGTTTAGTTCACTGGTTTAGTTCAGGGTCCAGTCAAAGGGATCCTTTAGTTATTAACTAGATTACAAAATAAACATTGTAAATAACCTGCACACACAGGACATGGTCAGGCAAAAAACATTTATCATAATGTCTTCCCCTTACGGTACGGCATAACAGAAGCCTGGTAAATTATGTAAATTATTAATAACGATAATAATAATAATAATAATAATACAGTTACAATAATATATAAAATATATCTAATAATAACAACAATAATAATAATATTCATATTACTAACATTAAAAATAGTAATAATTAAATAACATTCAACATAAAATAACACAAACAAAAAATAATGCCAACAACAATAACACAAAATTATTATTAATACTAATAATAACAATAATAATAATAATAATAATAATAATAATACAATTACAATAATACAACAATAAAACCTAATAATAAAATATAATAATAGTAATAATACAAATACAATAATAAAACATAATAATAATAATAATAATAATAATAATAATAATAATAATAATATAACATTACAATTAGATTGACACAACAATAAAACATAATAATAATAATAACAACAATAAGATTAATAATAATAATAATGATAACAGTAATAGTAAAAAACAACATCACAAATAATTAATAAAATTAAATTTAAGATAATTAAAAATAAAAGGAATGATGACAATAATAATAATAATAATAATAATAATAATAACAACATCAACAATAATAATATTATTACTAACATTAAAAATAGTAATAATAAAATAACATTAATCATAAAATAACACAAACAAAAAATAATGCCAACAATAATAATAATAATAACAATAACAATAACAATAATAACAATAATAATAATAATAATAATAACAATAATAATAATAATAATAATAACAATCATAATAATCATAATAATAATCATAATAATAACAACAATAATAATAACAACAAAAATAATAATAATAACAATAATAATAATAATAATAATAATAACAATAATAACAATAATAACAATAACAATAATAATAATAATAATAATAATAATAATAATAATAATAATAATAATAATAATAATAATAATAATAATAA
>JAUZST010012617.1:0-11363 GCA_034779995.1 Parotocinclus haroldoi
TCTGTTCTACAGAATGAAATGTCTGAATGAGTGCTCATCCAAGACTGGTGATTCCATACTTTTTGCCAGGGGTTGTATGTTAGTCTGTATAACTTAAAGTATATTATACTAATACAACTCAATCGCTGAAGAAACTTCCACGAAAAGGAGCAAGAAAAAAACATTAATGTATTAATTGTCTTCATGTTTAGACTCTTTCAAAGTCTGTCCATCTGAATACATGTATTTAGTTCTGATATTGTTTGATTGTACTCTTACATTTTCTTTACCTGCTGTGGATTTGGTTGCCTGGTTTTATTTTGGATTGTGCCTTTTTGTGTCAAAACATATCCTGGTCTTCAATTTTTTGCTTTAAATTTTTCCTTTTCAATGAACTCTGCACTTGCATCAACCCCTTTGTCCTGACATCACACTGGACTTAACACTCCAGCTGGCCAAATTTGCAGCTATGGCCATCTCGCTGGCATTTTATCCGTAAGCTTAAATGCCAGCCTGTCTGCCATATCATTTCCTAAGTGAGCATTCAGTGCTGTAGAACCGTGGTTGTTCTAGTCTCTTGCCTCTGTCTTCCTAAGAGCACAAAGGATAAAATTGCTCACTTTCCCACCTACTTTGTCGGCTTTATACTCATGCAGTCGGGCATATATGGTCCTGCTATTCTGACCCTTATCTATAAAAAAGAAGGGTATCCATCTCTTACTGTGCTATTATCTGTGGAAGACACCATGTATATTTACATGTTAAATTGAAATTATGTTACGTGACCTGATACTTTTGCATCTGTTTGCAAAAAAAAGTAGCTCTTAACTCTCGCCACTGGTTAGGAAAAGATACTGGTTAATTATTTTAAAGACATTATATAACCAGGGCTATCTACTAAATGCATTTTTTGGCATTCTCTATATGAGTACTATAGAGCCAAGGTAATGGAACAAACAGACACATTTGCTTAATAGCCTGAGGTGTGGTGTTCTGGAAATGAGACTGTATCATTGTTTTTTCTCTGGGCTACTATATTGTGTGCATTTCAAAATAAATTCTTTAAGCAGACATGACGACCTACCAATTATTCCAACTTTATGGAATAACCAAATCCGAATTTCACCGAAACTACTTGATACGCCAAAGCCTACCCTTTCTTTGAAAAACCCAACATGTGAGATTAGCAAGGCTTTATAATATGCTACACCTGCAGATGATGTCCACTTTACGTGTCAGGAATATTTAAAGCTGTCATGCACACTCTCCATGGTTCACTCACTACTGAACTTACCATAGACTTTTCTGAAACTGCTGTGTATGCAAATGAAAAAGCAACGAGTGGCTTACAGTATCTCACAAAAGTGAGTACGCTTCTCATATTGTTGTAAAATGTGTATTATATATTTTTACAGGACAACACTGAAGATATGACACTTTGATCCAATGTAAAGAAATACATCTACAGATTGTACAACAGTGTATATTTTCTGTGTGTTGTGTTCAAATTAAACCACTGGTAAAAAAAAAGGTACCAAAGTGAAAATAGCGAAAATGTGCCCAATTAGTGATTTGCCATCGTTAGGGTTCGAGGTCTCAGGAGTGAATGAGGAGCAGGTGTGTTAAATTTGGTGTAATCTCTCTCACACTCATACTGTTCACTGGAAGTTCAACATGACACCTTTGCCCAACAGTTTGCTGAAGGGAAACAGACTAAGGACACCAATTACTGGCACCATACCCTGTGGTGAAATGAGACAAATATAAACGTGTTTGGTTCAGATGGTTTTAAGCGTGTGTGGCGGCAACCAAGTGAGGAGTGCAAGTGTGTTTTGCCTACAGTCAAGCATGGTGGTGGGAATGTCATGGCTTGAGTGCTGCCAGCTTCATCTCATTGAGGGTACAATGGATGCAAAAATGTACTGTGACATACTATCATGCAGCATGATCCTCTCCCTTTGGACACTGGGACACAGGGCAGTATTTTAACAAGATAACGACCCCAAACACACATCCAAGACAACCACCTTACTAAAGAAACTAATGGTGAAGGACAAGCATGTCTCCAGACCCTAAACCCTATTGAACATCTGTGAGGCATGCTCAGATGAAAGCTGGAAGAGTGCAAGGTCTCTAACATCCATCACAATCTCCAGTGGCTACTTGTGAAGCTCTAGTGAACTCCATGCCCAAAAGTGTTAAGGCAATGTGGAAAATAATAAAAGCCACTCAAAATATTGACACTTTGACAACTTGATCATTTTCACTTAGGGGTGTATTCACTTTTGTTGCCAGCGGTTTAGACATTATTAGCTGTGTGTTGAGTTATTGCAAGGGCACAGCAAATTTACACTGTTAAGAGGAAAAAAGTTTCTTGCTTCTTTCTTTTCTTCCATAAACAGCAGTGTGACTGGCTATGTGACTATGAGTGCACAGGAAATACTCAGAATGAAAGATGATTTGAATGCATAGTAAGATTAGCATATCCTTAAATCATCCTTTATATACAAACTATAAAATCAGAGGCTCAAGCTTGACAGTGTTCTTTGAGATATGTCCCTAAGGTAATCTTAATACATAAATTCAGCACACAAAGCTGACAATACAAAGTCAAAAGCCGAGGGCTGGCTATGGCAGGTGCTTGAGAATGGCCCTTAAGAGAAACACTCCACAGGGAATATATCCCTTCATCATGATATCTGTGAATGTCATACAATAGAGCCTTATTCCAATCCCTCATGCAATCCTGTCTGTGCCCTCCAAGCAGTCTCATCAAGAATAGAAAGGCCATTTGGGTCCTGTTGTCCTGGGAGTATGGCCTAGGCTTGCTGAATAAAAATCTCCTTTCCAAAAAAGTGTGTGAAATGTGATACATCGCTGAAGACGAGCAAACGATATTTGAAGGTTAAACACACCATCAGGTTATGTGCCTGGCAGTTCCCAGTGGGGTGTCACAAAGTCAGCATCTACTCTCTCTTTGCAACTACCCTCACTTTGGTTTTTATTCAGTCCTACACTTTTTTTCTTCTCTTACCTCCTTCTTTTTTCATCCAACTGAAGGTTGCATGGTCAATCAATTCTCAAGGCACAGGAGGTCCATTAATTCCCTATGGCCCAGTGAAAGGACACGTCATTTGTCATTCAGCACGAGGAGTAGAATTGATGTTTTTACAGCCTCTGATCACCACGCTAACTACGATAAAAAGAAAATGCCCCAGGAGGGGACCTCTGCATGTTGTGCCAATTTCTTGGCGTACTTCATCTGGAGTAAGTCTGACTAAATGCACTGATGAGAACCTTCATTCCTCCCATTGGGAAAAGTGAGTTAATCTGTGGTGAGTCTGGCTGAGAGTTATTTTTTTAATATATTTCAGTACTATTTAAGTCTTTGCTTGCACAGATTCACTAAAGGGAGAAATTTATCTGTGTTATCTTTTCAGTCAACCATAAATAGTCGAAGGAGCGAAAGGAGTTTGCAGAGATGGGTTCAGGTGTTTGTGTGTGTCTGACTACTGCATCTGTGAACACTCGTAGGAAAGAGCATGTCAAGTTTACACTGCAAATCCTCAGCTGCTATCTGCTGACAAATAGAAACAGCTAAATTGGCTGTTAAATGGCCATTGGCACCTCGATAAAGTCCTCAATAAGTGAGCAATCAAATGTATGTTTATATTTAAAGAGCTAAATAGAACCAAATCATGACCACAGAATGAGCTGCAACCCAATATGGATTGATTTACACCAGTAATTGACTATACATAATATATTAATTAATTAATTAATTAATTAATTAATAATAATAATAATAATAATAATAATAATAATTAGAAGAAATAGAAGAAGAATAAATACTTGTGTTTTACATAATAATAGACGTTCTCATAAAGTAGCTTTGCAAAAAGTTGAGTCTGGAACTCACATGGCCAGTCAGATAGGTTAAAAGGAGAAATTCTCCATTCAACATGAATATAGAGAGCTCTGCTAGTGACATCCGTTCATAAAATCCTAATGTGTAGAAACAAGTTAATAAGGTATGAGAAGGAGATTAATTATGAAAAGAGATTGTCCATGCATTAAATATCTTGTTCTCACACCATAATTACCTTGTATCCATACCTTACTAATTAATTTCTAGGCTATAGGTTTGCTTCTATGCTTTAGAGTCATTTAAAAAGTTCTGTAGTATTGAGACAGCTATGAGTAAGGTATGAGGAGCATGTATTTAAAAAAAAACAGATCTAAATCGATTGTGTATTTGACAACTGTCAGCAAGATAACCCAGGCATTTGTAGAGGTCAAGACAAGCAATTGTCACCCTGAATGAGCATGTAGGAATAAGGAACGAAATTCCACTCAGAGCAGTGGGCAAATTGGGAAACAGATGGGACTACAAGTATCTGTAAGGTGAGTGTACATAATGAAATAAGTAAGTGCAAACCTGATAACATAGGAGCGAACATAATTGGAGGGTACGTCCTGTCCCAAATGTAATGATTATTTTATAATTCCCATCAATTTGCATTTAATCCAGTATTTAATTCAACAATTTAGAATGGTTCTGTATATTTTTCTTATTTCCATATGTCTGCATATATATATATATATATATATATATATATATATAAACAAATCTGGCATGGTCCAATCATGCAGCAATAACTGCAAGTAAATGTTTCCAGAACTGTTAATCAGTCCTACACATCAGGCCAGGAAGATTTTTTAGTTTATTCATCCACACAGAATGGCTTCACCTCTAGTATGTTCCTCAGAATAACTGCTTGCTTCAGATCCTTCCGCAAATTTCTATTGGATCTAAGGTCAGAACCTTGACTTGGAAATTCAAATACATAACATGTATGCAGTCTTACTTTACTATGATCTAAGTTCTTTTGGGATTCAGTTCACAGGCAGATCCCCTGACTATTTCCTTTGCAATGTGCAATTTGCTTGTGCAAGTCAGAATTCATTGTTCCTTTAATGATAGTAAGCTAGCATGGCCCAGGTCAAGCAAAACAGACCCAAATCATGATACTGTTATATAATATAAAAGTTAGATTTTGCTCTCATCTGTCCACAAAATGTTTTTCCAAGAGTCTTCAGGCCTGTCCGCATGACCTTTAGCAAACCACAGGAAGCAATATTATTTTTAGAGCTCATTGGCTTTCTCCTTGCTAAGCTGGCATGCATACCATTGTTATTAACTGTTTTCCTGATGGTGGATTCATGAACAGTAACATTAGCCTTTAGTTTGCTTAGAAGTTTGTGTGATTTCGCAGACTATTACATGCCTTGCTCACATTGGTCTTGAGATTCACCTATTCATACACAATCTGTCTGACTACAGGTGGTTCTATAACATTTTCCATTTCGATGAGCACCAATAACTCCTTTTTTGAGGTCCTCAGAAATCTCCTTTCTGTATGCCACAACATGTTTCCAAAATTGTGTTGTGAAGATGAGACTTTGATAGATCCCTGTTCTTTAAATACAGCACAGGGGAACAAACTTGCACCTTGTGGGAGAACATCTGATGAGGTTTTAGGTCATGTTAATGTCGAAATATAGAAACTTTCTAAAGGGTTCACTACTTTTCAAGCATTTATGTTAACTGGACTGAGAGTGCTTAAAGCAAAGCTGTTATTCCAAGGGCTCATGAATCTGAATACAGCATAATAAAGTAAGGGAAAATACAGACATAAAATGCTAATCAAGGGATGCAAGGCCATGGTTCATCTATCACAATGCCTTGCAGCACCTGGACGCCTGCAACACCATTAGTCTGGGCTTGGGACCTAAATGTTTAATGAAACATTAGAGTCTAAGAGTAATGCCGAGTAAGGGCCAAGTCAGTTTCAAGGAACTGAGTCATGGGTCTGAGAACTAAGGCTTAAGGAGACTTTGCTTTCATGTCAGTGTTAGAGCAATTTCACCTGCTCTTTCCTCTCAGCTCCCTGTGGCCTTTTCCAAGTCTGGCTGTAAAGAAAACCAATTAACTGTATAGTGGGTGCTGAGAGCACATTTGTTTAGCATGATTTGTTCTGTGGCAACTAACCAGCTACTTCATGTCTGTGTGCTTAGTACAGGTGGATACATTTTTTCACAACATCTCCACCATAAATGTATTAAATTACACAGTTCACCCATGCGTTTCATTTATTTTAATAAGTCAGATGAACTTTTCTCGCACCACTGATGCAGTACTGTTCCCTCTCAAGAAACTTCTGCGTAATTGTTTGCAACTCTTTTCAAGTATAACACTCCATGGAATGTTTTCCTTTTATAATCTTTCTTCATTTAACAAAATAAAATGAGAATGTATATGATTACCATAGTAAGGAGTCATCGTCAGTGTGCTCACACATTCCATATTCAGTGGGTCTTAACAATAACTAATAATCATTCTTTACAGCTATCATTGGTACTCAGGGAGACAACCTCAGGATCAGCATCACTATGATCAGGGAGGTGAAAGTGAAATTGCAGCTAAGATGTTAATATATTGAAGCATTGCCCCAATGTGATCTTCTTTTTATGTCATCCTAATGACACCAGGGCTACAAGCAATACCTAAAATGAAATTCTTTCTGTATTATCTCACTCTCTAAATACAAGCTTATGAGTGGCCACCTTGACCTTTAAGATTAGAACATAAATGTGTTTCTCAGCAGCAACTAATGGAGTTTGACTTTCTTATGTTTTCTTAAAGCCACAAAGCCACAATATAATGAAAGATCACTGTAACATGACTGATAGGACCTTGGACTGGATTTTACAGGTAGGATTTTAAACAACAAGACTGATTCTAGTTTCAAACCCCAGGGAGTGGTAGAAGAGAAACCAGTACTGGAAATACCCCAAAGAGGAAGGTCCTCAAAACAAGATACCATGTGATCTTTATGTATTTTAGAGTTCTTAATCCAAAAATCACAACAGTTTCATCCAGTCTTCTGTTTTTCTCCATAAAATGCTGTTTCCTTATAAACTCTTATAGCAAGCATTATTATTTAGATGTGCTGAATATGCAAAAATATTCTTGATGTGCAGAAAGACAAGCTGAATATAGAAAATGAAATGTAATCCGTATAACTAATAGGAAGACTGCTTATTAAACACTTTAAGACTGCTGACGTTGGCATTTTATGGCTATATAACCATTGTGAAAACCAACAGGAGTCAGTCTTTCAAGAGGCTTGGAAATTGCAGCAAATTTAACTCTGTTAAGTCTGTTTTTGTTTAATATGTCATGCAAGACTTGAATACACTGCTCACAAAAATTAGGGGATATTTTATTATCATTCCCTACTTTTTGTAAGCAGTATAATTCATGGGCAAATATATCTGACTTAGTACAAAATGATTACTGTGCATATTTTGGGGTTAAACTGGGTGACCAGGTCAAACCTCGGGCACAACATAATGTGCAGGACATGTGCTGAAAACCTGAGACAGTGGACTAAAGTTCAGAGAAAAAGTCTAATCTTTGGAGTTCTAATGGCATGGTGAGAGCCTCAAATACATGTTGATGACTGCTACTTCTGCATGGTAATTATTGCAGGCATGAACACAAAGACAAAAGTCCAGATAACTATAAATTCCATTCCAGTTTTTCAAATGATGATGAAGATTTCATAGCCTCAGAAGATGAAGCCAGAATGTGCCTACTTTCACTCAAGCTGAGTTGAATGACTTGGTATGGGATCTAGAGAGAACGTTCTTCAGAAATATTTCCATATGGACAAGGAGCTTGTCTAATCGACGTCAAAGGACTTATTGAGTAAATTTGATGTGATAGTTATGTAGCTGACAAATGGAAGCTTTTTATTGACAGTTCAAAGAGAGTTTTGCAAGTGTGTGTTATGAATCCATATAAACTATTTTACAAAAAGTCTAATATAATGATCATTGCTAGATTTAATTTTGCAATCTTAAGGTTTTATTGATGTTTCTAGGACAACAAAGCAGTAACTCAAAATTTCCTTGCTTCTTGTACCTATGGGATAGCCGAGCCAAGGCAGAACAAGGTGGAAATGGCAACAAGAGATAAGTTTGAGATCGGTGAAAAGAATGTTAAAAATAAACCACTTGTTAATCCTCAAAATGTTGCAGAGATCATGAATGGCTCATGAAACAGTTCAGTAAGGCTTTGGATGATGATGGTAAGTGTTTCAAGTACCTGTGTATCAAATTGTGAATGTAGAACAACTAGAACGCTTCCACCAAGACATCAAGACCATGGATCATAGATATCGAGGCAGATGGAACACAAACATGATGGCAGAATATTGCTAGTACATACAGTACGACAACCCTAATCATAACTATTCCAGAGCATCCAAAAACAGAAATGTCTTCCAAAATTACATTTACAAAACTTTTGTTCTCTTGGTTAGACAGTAGAGCTGTTTTTTGCATTAGACAAATATATTACATGCTATCGCTATTTCAGAACCTTTAATCTTTAATAATACATTTTTCATTTGTGAAACAATTGACGTATTGTATATGTTTTACTTTATTTTTGGAATCAGCACCTTTCAGTTGGGTTAAATTTTCAAATGCAATTGGTTATTAAACATGCTTCACATATGTATAACAACTTTATTTATATTTGTAGAAAACAGTGGTAAAGTACCGTTAATTCATTACAGAAGGTTGTTGAGAACCAAAATTTTGAGTACTGAGCAAAATCTTCTGTAATAATAATAGAAATTGAATGAATCCTTAATCTTGTGCTTGTTGTGAAACGGCCACTGTAGCTGACATGCATTATATAAAGATAATTCCTATTCACATTCCTTGGGAAACAACGTAGATGTGTTCATTTGCTTCAGAATATACTTAATTTGGATGCTTATTTATTTTAGCTTTTAAAACATATATCTATTTCAACTTCAGTTGAGCTCGTATTTTTGGTTCTGGCAATGAGCACTGTACTTTCCCTTCTCTCTTCTGGTTTCACTTATTAACCCCTGAAAATGGACTTTCTCTGATATCTCTTTCTATTTCAATCTGTTCCCCTACTTTGGTCCATTTTTGGACTGTAAATTTCACTTTCTGTAGACATCTAGACCATGCTTTCAGCTTTCTTTCTTTCTTTTTCCTTAGGATTTATTAATATGGGTAGCACTGTTGAAATACCGCAGCTTTCTTCTTGACATACCAGTTTATTCCTAAAGTCAGACACCAAAAGCTTTTAATTCAGTGGCCGTAAAACACCATTATACTTCCCTGCGCCATTAGAGTAATGGACGTTTATGCAGAGATATGACTGATTACCAATTACTGATTTGACCATCAGTAAATAAATGTAATCGCTAGTGAGCTTAAATTCAAGCTCAGCCACTTCACACAGTGTAATCATGCAGTACCTGTAATTTTACTCCTGATAGTGACGTGTTTTTTAGGCAACTGTGAGTTTCCAGGCTGTGGTGGGAGACCTTTTCCATGTGCACAAGTCCTCCATATGCTCAGCTGTTCACTGAGTGGCAGACACTCTTTATTGATAGCTAGATTAGAGTTAAGTGTTCCTACAAGCAGGAGCAATACAAATTTTTTTTTAGGTGAGCTGGCTTTAAGGAGTTTTCTGTAGTAAACCTTCTATTGTTTCTATAGCTAAGTCTGAGGGGTTTTAGAAACACACTTAAGAAATTCTGTAGGATAAGAAAAAATAATTCCCTAAGGTCAAAATGGGGATGGTGGATCACCACCTTAAGCTAAATCTTGGCAAGACAGAAGTGTTATTCTTCTCAGGTGATTCTTGTCGCCACCAGAACCCTGTCCTCTCAGTTGACAAGGCTAGGATCTCCCTCTCTGTCATGGCACGCGACCAGTGGGTGACTATGGACAACCAACTGTCCTTTTCTTCCCACATTGCTTATGTCTCTCGGTCTTGTCGTTTCCTTCTTTACAACATCAGCAGGAGCTGTCCATTTCTTTCCACCGAGGCCATGCAGACTCTGGTTCAGTCCCTTGTCATCTCAAGACCGGTCTACGGTAACTCTCTCTTAGCGGGATTACCTCTCCGACACTACACCAATGCTCCGCTCACTCTACTGGCTCCCTGTAGCTGTACGAATCAGATTTAAAACTCTTATGCTTGCTTACAAACCAAAAAGGGGCCTGCACCCTTGCAGCACTTATCATACCCCGCACTGCACCTCGTACACTTTAAAACCTACATTCTACATTAGGGGTTGCATAGACTATTTAACAAGTCGACTACACCATCCACTAGTCACCAAGAGATGTTGTAGTCGGCTAGTTTTAATGAGAATAAAACAGTACCTAGGCCAAAAGAGCAAAATCAAACAAACAAAAAAGTACCAGAACCGTGTCAATCAATAAATATATATATATATAATTATTATAATAATATAATAATGTAATTATTTATCCATGGTTCATTTATTATGAAGCAAATTGTAATTAGAATTATAATTTGACTTGGTAAAAATAGTGAAAGTCTATGTTTTAACTTATTTATATTTTGTAATTTGATTAATTTATGCTACATGGCTTAGCTTGTAGATCAGGCCATACCAGAGCATCAGGTCCTGTTTCCCACAGCTCAGAGAACAGGAACAATGGAGCACCCGTGGTTAAACAGACCTGCAGGCTATGTAAAACTGTGCAGAGTAATTATGGGCTAGATCGCAGCTATGGACAAGCCAGAGGCTATGAAGAGTTCCCTGGTGTGCCCAATCCCTCTTCACATTTACCTCAATATACTAATGATAAGCTTAATCAAAAACAAACAGCAGAAGTAATCCATGCTGATTTGTGAATAAAAATCAAACAGTACATCAACAACAGATTTATAGGATAGATTATTAGATAGTTTATTGTCGTCAGATGAATCAGTATTCAGGTTTTATTTGGAAAAAAAGAGTGCAGTGTGATCTGGACAAAGGATGAAAAGCACTATTTCAGCAACAAATCCAAAAGCCACAGTCTGTCATAGTATGGGGCATACGGCAAAAGTCATTTACACTTTTATAATGGCAGCATTAAATGAGAGAAGTATATTGAGATCTTATGGGATCTTATGGACAAAATACCGGAAACACAAAAACATTTGAATGAAAATGAATCAATGAAATAGAAGACAAGATAAATGTGAGAATCTAGAATATGCAATGTCCATACTCGATTTGGGGTTGTTAAACTGGATGATACACATTGAAATAACTGTTAATAGCACAATGCATGTAACTGCGATTCACATTGTGTCCAACCTTACAGCTGAACTTACCTCTGAACTTGTGGTCCAGGAAAACTCAATTCAATTCAATTTTATTTATTTAGCGCTTTTTACAGCAGAGCATTGTCTCAAAGCAGCTTTACAATATTACATTATCTTAAAAGGCCAATCCCAAGTTGAGCAA
>JAUZST010012618.1:0-11362 GCA_034779995.1 Parotocinclus haroldoi
ATTATTATTATTATTATTATTATTATTATTATTATTATTATTATTATTATTATTATTATTATTATTATTATTATGTTGATAAGGAAATTTAGTTTATTTCTTATATAGGTTATATATCATCTCAGTTGCCCAAGGAGGTTGGGTCCACTTTTAAATCTTAATCCTCCCGAGCATTCTTCTTAATCACATTTAAGATTTTTTCTTGCCCCTCAGGACCCAAACAGTAAAATTGTGTTTGAGTACCCTATTTTAAGATTGTAATCCATATGAGCATGGTAACAAGACACTGCTGCTGATTTGTTGGATGCAACATGTTGCTTATACCACATTGTGACAACATGAATGAAAGGTTTATGTTTAAAACGTGTAAGGCATTTGTATGGGTGGTTAATTAAGCTGACATACAGACATATTTATTAAGTGAATATGTTCAATGAATTGATCTAAAAATGCCCAGAGAATGAAAATGTGTACAAATCAACCCTGTAAGGAGAGAAACCTGGAGTGTAAATTCAACCCTAAGTAACTTGTTTGTTCATGTCATTTACTAAGGGAGTAGCGAGAGCACTACACTTATTTGGTTACCTTTGGAAATTTGGAAGTTTCACTATCCAGTAAATATATCATCCAGTGTTTCAGTCCAGTAGTTTAACAAACATGAGTAGAGCTCTTTGATATTCACCCTGTATCTAATTTATTAGCTTGTTCGGATTTATTTAAATTACACCCATAGTCATAATGTTTATCATTAAAATGTAAATGTCTTATATCACAGTTGTATTAAACTTTTTGGAAATATGCATTATAAACCCAACAGTAGGCATGCCAAACAACTAGTAAGCATACATATCAAGGAGTGTAGAGAGAAGTGTAATAGTTACAGCAAGACAGTTTGTTTTTTCTATTTATTTCATGTATTTAAGCATAACCTTAGATACTCTGTAACTAGTAATGTGTCACTATTTTCGATAGATACCTTGTTGTTCAGCAACTTTGGTGGCTCGGTGAATAAAGCCAGCTGCTGGGCATGGATGTTTCTGGGAACGAAGGTGCAAATCCAGAGTGGAGCTTGCATTATGAAGATAGGGTGATGTGTTTACTGAACTATTTGCTGGACTAGCAATCTGACCAGAAGCTGCCTTTACTTGGGACCAACTTTTATTTTACTGGGTAATCTCCAGAACCTCCATCCAACTTGGACTTTTTGCATTGGTGTTTTAAGTTTAACTTGAGTAATATCAACATTGTCAACTCAGCAGTGTAGAAGAGTTAAAGTATCTGCAGAGATGACAATGACACTTATAAATGAAATATGCTAAATCTAAATATCCTGCCAGAAAAATCGACAGACCTCAGTTCCATTGAAAACCTGTCTGAATAGTTGAAACTGAAAGTGAACTGCTTGTATCCACAGGAGGTGTTAAAACATATTAGACTCAAGACACAAGAGGCTTGATTTATCTGATAAAAATATTCTGACTGAGATTATGGTCTCAGTGTCTTAATTCTCTCGATGTGTGGTGTCAGATTATAAAAACAACATGGTGAAGCTGCAGACAGGGAAGTATGTGGAAGCTATAGTGAAAAACTACCTACAAAAGAAGGTAGAGTTCCACAAACTCCAGTTCAACTGTGAACCTAGTTAGTGTCAGAGTAGCTCAGGTTGACTGAAAGCTAGTGAAATTCTGGATATGAACTGTTATGAATACCAAATCAAGTTCATCATTGGGCAAAAATGGTGCATGCAAGTCATTTAGAACAAATGAGCTGTCCAGCAGGCCAGGTGCTGAAATGTTACCCACTCATGATAAAGAGACAGAGAGGCAATTTTTCCACAGATTCTCCAAATATTGCACACTCGAATATAGCTCGAACAATAATATTTTGCAGAATACAGCAGTACAAATCTCTAAACCCAACTGCCTGGATTTCACTCTTCATAATCTTTACAGTTATCCATTTCTATCCATTGAAATCCTACAGCAGGAAGTGAGGCTCCACAGACAAGGCAACATTTTGACAATCTTCTACTGTTCAATTTTGGGGAGCCTTTGCGAGTAGTAGCCTCAGTTGGCTTTTCTTAACTCACAGAAGTGGCACCCTGTGTGGAATTACGCTGCCGTAACTCATCTGCTTCAAGGCATCTCTAAAAGTATATTTTCATATTGAGAAAGAGTGGCCAGAGCATTCATTAATTTGTTCATTCTTGTTTTTTATATTTCTTTAAAGTAACATTTTCAAAATGCTAATTGAAATACTTTAGTTTAGTATTTTATGAACTAAGCACCTTGTATATTGTTGAAAGTAGGACAGGAGAATTAAGGTGGCTAAAAACTAATAAGGTGACATCTCCAAACAAAAGCATAAAAGCGACTGGACTATAAGAAAGATAAAAAGATGTTTCCTGGAAGGTTAGCACTGTGTTGATTATGTGATGTAGCTGCAGGCTGTAGTGCCCAGGCTGAACCATTTACTCCACTTTCCTCTTCTCCAGACCACTTAACCTTCCCATTTGATCTAACATGGCAGAGGATACACAAACATCCTGCCACAAGTGCACATGACACAAAGCCAGATTCACCAAACAAAAGGTTATATACATTTCCTACATAGGCAGCTGGGGTGTGCGGGGGTACGGGGACAGTGGTGTGCTTTTTATTTTTATTAAAACATACCGCATGCAGTGTTGTTTTGTTAAAGTGCTAGCAGAGAATTAGTAGGTGGCTTTGTTTCGAGATGCAAAAATGTGGTCTTAGGTCAAGTCGAAGCTGAGCTGTTCATTTGAATCCTCTTCCATTGACGAGCTTCGCATTCACTAATCATTTAGCGAACATCTTTGACCAAAGTGACTTACACCTGATACAGAGTGGAATTTGAACCTTGTCCCATGTTCCCAGCTTCTGTGGTTTTGGAAAGTATGTTACCACTTTCCAAAAACATGCCAGTAGAGGATTTGGCTACAGTATGTTAAACCTTGTTGTATTTAAGTATTTAAGTGTACAGTATAATATCCTAATGGAACAGTTTAATATAACTGAGCTTCTATAGCTAACAAACAATTGAGAAATTCAATAAAACGTTCCGATCTGTTAATTGTATTCAAAACTGAAGGCAGAAAAAAATTCATAAATGATTTTTAATCAAGGACCTCTGTTTAAAATTTCAATTTTCAGCACTAGTTTTGTTTTTTATTATTATTAGGAGTAGTTCCCTATTGAAATAATTGAATTACTTTTCAGCCATTTCAGGCTTTTGAAATGAGTATTTGGAGCACAGCCTCAGGCAAGGATTAGCTCTTGTTCTTCTTTTAACTCCCCACCCTCCCCAAGCCCTATTCCAGTCTGTGTCCTTCTTTCACCAGCAGGATGTGCTCACAACTGACCCCTCTAATTGGATCTGAACTCTGCCTTAGTTCACAGGGAGGTTGAGTGGAGTGAGCTGCCTTTATTCCTAACAGTTATATTGGGCCATAAATTGTTTTCTTTGTTTGACAGGGCTGTAAATGTGTAGTGGAATCTGTAATGATGTCATAATGAAGACAGAGTAACACCTTTCACATTGCAACAGGCAAAGGTCGTAACCTCATCCCCCAATGAATTTAATATCTAACCAAGATTATTGGTCATTGTATAGTTAATAATACATACCTATGTGTGTTTTAGCCATTGTACTTTTGTATTTGTATCAGCGTGTAATAGTGTGGGATTGGTTCTTTGATTGCTCCAATAGCAGTCTCCACTCTCCTTCTAAGATCTTAGAACTACAAGGATTTGCTTCCATTCAGTCATGCTGGGTGATATACAACATTCCAGTTCATTCAAAAAGTGTTTGGTTTGGTTAACTGGGGAAAGTCAGTGCATGTGTGGATGTGAATCCAGTTCTGCCAAGCTAAAATGCGGCGACCATTTCTTTATGCCCCTTATCTTGTGAGTGGTGGTATTGTCATGCAATTTTAGAATCTGATTTCATTGTAACATTCCCTAATCTGAACAACCCAGTAAATACCATGAAAAGTAGCATTGGAAACTATTAGGTAAACAGAATGGCCTTGGCATCATTCAAACGGAAATTTGTTTAATAGATGGAGAGCGAGTGTTACCTCGCTCTACCTGATCGCAGCTGTATAGCCAGCTCAGTCACTGAAGCTTCTGATGAACAGCTGCTGTACTGTTTTTTTTTTCCAGAAGCTGATCGGAATGCAGACATTAGTGTTGAAACGACGACTGATCAGTTAAGCTTTCAGTGTACACCATCAAAGCTGAGCAGAGTCGATGTTTCCAGGACGCAATATTGCAAGAACAAATATTATATAATAATAACCCATAGTTGTTGTAAGCTATGTGAATTAAATATTTTGCACATCTGTCTTTTTGCATTTACAACCAGAAATGTTTAAATTCAAAATACTTGCTTCTTACAGTCAAATAATAAAAAATCAATAGTTTGAAAGGTACTGTGGATAAAGAGTAACCAGGCAAATGAGACAATTTTTATGTTTATTTATGTCTAACCTATGGGATTAACAGTTTATTTAAATGGGAATTGAAAACCAGGTGTCTTCAATCAATGGGATGACAATCAGATGTGAGTGGTTATTTTAAAATTGTATTATGGGGGCAAACAAATAAGATTTCTGGTCTAAAGATTTTGGATTCCACCAGTTCGCAGCCAGACAGATTGTGTACAAATGGAGGAGATTGAAGACCATTGTTACCCTCTCCTGTAGAAATCGACCAACAAAAATAACTGTAAGAGCAATGTAAGTAATTGTCAGCTGAGTTCACAAAGGTTTCTCTTCTGTTTGTAAACTGAAGAGAAAGTTGGTCATGAAACAAGGCGATAAACTTAAGCACACAATATGATATTTTGGAATGGCCAAGTCAACGTTCTTATTTTAATCTGACAGAAAAGTTTTGGACCGACTTCAAATGAAGGTTTTAAATTCGATGTGCAGGACTGATAAATACTTACTGGAAATCTTTAGTTGCAGTTGTTTCTGCACACCAGAGACTGTGACTGACATACGTTTGTATTTAATTATGTATTTCTATAATATTTATATGTAATATTGGATAATTGTACTCAATATATATATAACTACGTATAACATTTAGTCTCATATCGTCTCTAAATACGTTCTCTTTATCTATGTTTAGGACTACTTTTAAGAAAGTTTGATGTTACAGATTGTATTTCTGTTGAAATATAAGTACTTCTAAAGGGTTGCCAAACTTTCAAGCACCGCTGCAGCTGGAGTTTAAACTGGTGCCAATAGGCAAACAATTTAATTACAATTATTTAGTTTATATATATAGTAAAACCAAAGGAGCAGGAAAAGGAAGCGATAATTACTGTATGCAGACTTGGTAGTGTCTTTAAATCATACATATGTAAATCAATTCAAAGCTAAAGGGAGGGGAAATTGCTGAGAGAATCGAACAAACCCACAATCCTAATCCAGAACCCTGAGCAAGATGGCCTAACTCTTCTTTGTCATTGTGTCAGCTAACTACAAGCTCCGGACTGTCTTTTTATGAACGAGACGTGTGCGGCCCTGACCTGGTGTGACGAGTCATCCCCACAAAGCAGGTATTTGTTTTTCAGGCGTCCAGATTTGATGTTGCCCTCTTTTGAGGCCATTCAAATGCTCTTCTCTCACTTGCTCTTAGCTAGTCCATGAATAATGCCCCTAAAATGCCCTAGGGGACAAAGGGGCAGGAAGAATGAAGCACCACTGGGAGCAAAAAGCAACATACTGGTCCAGACAACTGCCGAGAGAGAGCGGCAGGGGATGTTCAGTCTGTCTGCAGGGCTTAGAGTTAAAGATTACCTTTGAAATCTGCACCCCACCTCTTTTTAGCCATTTTTGTTCCCCTTCCCTCCCTGTGTAGCTTTATTTCTACTGCATTTTCTTCTCAGACAGTCGCTCTGTTACTTCCACCATTTTACACCCGTATACATTCAGTATACTCTTTAGTTTGATGTTTTCCCATTTCTCTATTTCTATTACTCTCTCTAGCTGAGGTACCACTCCATTCCCACTGGTACTAAGACCTGCTGGTAGGTGTGGAACAGTGCAGGGATGAGCCACGCAGAAGATCCTCTTTGATGACAGAAAAGAATCTTTTTGTTCTCTAATCCCTCTCTCTGCTCCTAACCATTTTAAGCCCAAGCAGAGCTCAAAGAGTGCCCGGCCTCAATAAGCGCATTCTTCAGCTTGGTCTCACTGCCGGCCCAAAGGAATTCTTGCTAATTCTCCAGCAGGCCGGCCTGGGCTTAATTGAAAAGTGGAAGGCTCCTCAAGGTCTGGTGGTGTCTTCTGGATCAGTGTTTCTCAATCCAGGTCATGAAAAACTCCTACACACCACCATTGCAATTACACCTGCTTTGCTAGCTAGTTCTACTTGCGAAAGAAGAACATTATATAATTATCATTTTAGATAACTATGAAAGTTTGGAGGAACCAGAAAACCCAACCAAAATCATGGGTATTAATGTTGAGTTGGACCTTATAGCTTATATCTTATGGCCTCCTCTCTTTAGGTGAGGCTTTTAACTAGGTTTTAATTGCCTAGTGGATCAAATACCAGAATTACTATGTGTCTTACAAGTGACTTACAACTTACAAGCAATTGTGGGCAAAGGGCCTTGTTCAAGGACACAACAGCAGCAGCTTAGCAGATATGACACATTTGTTGCAGTAATATACAGTACAATAGCATAATTTGTATCTTTGTGTCTTTTCTAAGGTTTGAAACACTTAGCGAACACCAAAAAAGAAAGTAGAAACCTACCGTGGTTGTCTCACAAAGATTGGAAAGAAGAACATTAAAGCTGCTTTGAGACAATGCACAGTTGTAAAAAAGTCAAAGTCAGTTTTATTTATATAGTGTTTTTTTTTTACAATGAAGCATTGTCTCAAAGCAGCTTTAGAAAAAGATGAATAGAAATAACCCTTTTTAAACAGGAACATGACTGAAGCCCTTCATAAGAATAACCTTTCCAAAGCCAACGTCTAATTTTTATGAAGCAATATTGGAACTACAATAATTCTTTCAATCATTCACTTTGTCATCAGCTAAATCCTGGACAGGGTGCAATTCAGGAACAACCCTAGATAGGCTGCCAATTCATCACAGGGCACGTGCACTCACACACTCATAAACACACACATAAGGGGAATTTAGATATAATAATTAATCAAACAAGCATGTCTTTGGACTGTGAGGGGAAACCGGATTACCTGGAGTAAACCCATGCAGACACAGGGAGAGGTCATGCAGGTTCCATTCTGAAACGACCAAGGTTGCAGATCAAACCCAGGACCCACTCGCTGCGATGAAGTAACAGAGCTCCTCAATGAGTCACCTTGTTGCCATTATTGGAACTACACCATTCTTGAAACAACATTTTCTGGTCAGATGAGATCAAAATCAAACTTGCAGTCCATCAGTGTGTTTGTGGAACAAATAAGACCACACACAAGCATAGCTTCTAACACTCACTGTAAAGCGTCAATAGCTGACCCTATGCATTTTTGTGTGCATTTTCTAAGAGGTTAATACTTGGTTAAAGTTGGATTTTTAACAAGTTTAATATACCAAACTTAAAATTCTAATCAATACTACCCAAATAGATCAGTGGTACCCTGCATATTTTTATGAACAAGTGTGCCTTTATGACTAATTGGCAAGCAGAAGGGTACAGTTGTGCCTCTTTAAGTTCTGTGTGTGTCCCAGCATGACAAGTAGTCAGCCTGGATAAGAGTGTCTAATATGTATTGTGAATGTAACACATAATTATTATATATGTACCAATGCCAAATCAAATGGAATCTGACTCTTCCTGGAAAATAAATTAAAGGAAGACTCTCACCTGAGAAACAAATGCAGTACCAGCAGTAGTGCTGGTTATATATGTATTTGATAACAACCTCTAAAGAGTGCCCCTTTCCCGCATATCTCTTTTTAAATGAACACGTTGAAGGATAATGCTTAGTAATAGTCCCCAGCTGGAGGTCATAAGGTCTGATCGTTAGGGTAATAGTAATAGTGAATTACCTGTGGGACATCCATCCTTAACAGCTACAACAGCAGGTTACTCCTAATACGGTATATGGAACAGAAGGCAAAGTGGTCCACTGGTAGTTATCACATTGGACACAGCCACACTGCATGCAGGATAAACGTCTTTCCCTGACACTATATCTGCCCTGCGCTCTTGGACCTTTCCCTGCAGTTGCCCATGCACGTAGCCACGCTTTAAGTGCTTACTCAGGCTGCTAAAGTTGTTCTTCTTCTCCTAATGCATTTCTATTCTGTTAAGGTTGCCATAAAGTTGTATACCATGTAAGTGTAGAAATGAAAGCTGATCATACTAGTGAGAGGTTAGAATGTAACTTATGAAAAGCAGATATGTAGAGTACATCGTTTAGTTTACTCTTTGGATATGAGTACATATCCACATATATAGAGTTCTGTGTCGAGAAACAAATTTAGGACGGGTCCCTTTTTGAGTCTTGGTCCTTTCAAGGTTTCAGCCTTACGACTTTTAGGGAGCAATGTCATAAAGATGATTTGAGACAATGCTCAATTGTAAAAAGCACTATATAAATAAGTCTGACTATACTATTCCTGCTGCCCAGTATGATGCTCAATTTACAAGGAGCCGTCATCTTACAAGCACAGTTCACAGTTAAGTTAAGAAACGGAGTATTTAAACTGATTGTAGGTATGTTTTTAAGTATAGAAGCTTCAAAACTGTTTTCTAGGTTAGTATTTGGGCAACGTCTGAATTCTATTCAAATGTACGTATCAAAGTCTTATAGTTTAGAAGACTGTCCTGTTCATGGTGTACCTCTCACCCCACCTATTGAATAGACCTTGACTGGAATACGTGGGGTAAAATAGAACTTCTCAGAACTTGATATGCGCCTTTGGCTTTTTCTTTTACCTTAAGATGTGTTGTGTATACGTTAGGGATGTCAAAGTTCACACAATATTTTTTTAATTGCATTTGTAGTGCATTTTAATGGGGCAAAAATAACTTTATTTTGAGTATTTTCATGCATCTCAAATCCAATGCAGTACAAATTGTATTAAAAGTTGATTAACTATTTTAATAATCTGGGACACTGTGTGTGTGTATATTGTGTGTACAGTCCACATGAGCTTGGTTTTAAGTTTAACCTTGCTTGAACCCATTGTACTGTGGTGCATGCTGACCTCGAGGCAGGGGTTAAAGTATGGAATGGGAATTTCAGAGTTCTTATATTATATTAGCTGGTGGAACATAGCATTTTAATATGTTAATGCAGAACATTATATAAAATTATACGAACTACATACTATAGCTTCATGCACTCATCTTCACTCACGCCTTTTTTTGGTCATTTTTGACATTGTGAAAAAATATGTAACAAAAATGTGCAAAATATGACACAAAAATTAAGGATAGCAACAGCGAACAGGACATTTTTACAGTGTTTAGAGAAAAAAACAGGCACCGTAACTAGCAGCTGATCAGATGCTCTGGTTTTAATCTGTTTTACATAATTTCACTTTTTTATGCAATGCTATTTAGGTGCCGGTTTGTCATCAAACCTCTGTAGGTTTTACGTTTTATGTTATATGTATATATTATTTTACTCTGTGAGTTTGAGAGTGTGTATACACTCACCAGATCATTTATTAGGTACACCAGTTCAATAGATGGTTAATGGAAAGATCTAATCAGTCAATCACAAGGCATCAACTCCAGGCATTTCACCATGTAGACTTGAGCAAGCGCTGAATTTTGAATGTAGCATAGTAGTTGATGCTAGACAGCTGTCCTGTGTATTTCAGGAACTGCTGATCTGAACAGTAATATCTATTATATCTATCGAATGGGCTACACCATCAGAAGAACACACCATGGTTGCCACACAGCTAAGAACAGTTTGCACATGTTCACCAAAATTGGACAATAGAAGACTGCAAAAACATTGTCTGGTCTGATGAGTCTCAGTTCCTGCATTTTAAACCTGTAGTTAAACAATTGCAGTCATTAAATATGCTTTAATTTAATTCGCTGGCTACATCTACCAAAAAAGACCCAAATTAATGTTCTTAATGTCTTCAGACAATTGTCCAAAAGCGCTCGCTTTTGTTCAGTGGGGTTGAGATCCGGTGTTGGTAAAAGTCAAAGATCCACTGGATTGTTTTTTTTTTTATTTGTCACGCAGATGTAAAGTACTGTGTGAACGTTTTAGGTCAACATTAGATTAGCTATACTATTATTTTAGTATTTATGTATAGTGCTCACATATCATTTTTCTGTCTCTGTATTAGCATACGATATAGGAGTAAAGAAATGTAAATATTGTAAAGAAAAACAGAAACATAACATTTCTATAGGCTACAGTTACATTATTTAATATGGCCTTCTCTTACAATTGGGCAATTGCTGCATCCAGTTTGACAACAAGGTATATCTGGTTATTAATCCATTTCCAAAACAGCAAGTCCCCGTCTCAATCCACAGTTGATGTATGTGCGTGGCATTGCAGAATTAAAAACTATTCGTTGCCACCTTTTTGGATCTTTTCCTTACTTAAAACAATTGTTATAAACTATTTATAATGGAAGTCAGGTGCTGGAAGACAGAGTTCAATGTTTAGGTAAAGCTATTGCATAAGAAAGCCCTTTTGGTTTTGCTGTTGATGTGCCAGTAGATGATCACCCTGTCCCGCCACCTCCCTCAGGCACAGTGACGGGACTGTAGCCCGTGCACCGTATGCTTTGGTTCTCGTATTAGAATGCTTCACCGATTTCGTGGATAGAACTCAATGGAGTTGAGTGCCACATAGCGACATAGATAAGTTATTACATTAGTGTAATTACAACAAGCAACACCTGGTGGCGTGAACCCCACTAATGATGGTTCGACTTTTTATTCAACTTAATTCAATTCATTTATTTTCTGATATAACTGTCACCTATTTCTAAACACTCTAATGTTGAGTAAAATTTAAAATAAAGCTCGAAAATGAATAATGGCTTTTGATTTCGTCCTATAATATAAGGTTAGGGATGATCATTTTCAGAGAATGATTTGAGAGTTGCATTAGTGCCATCTATTGGCAGCACATGTTATAACATGTAAACATACCGCCAGCGTTTTGCTTTTATCATGCGCTTCTTCAAAACGTTTTCCTTCCGCACGAAAGACATATTTCATTAGTATAGATTGTTTTTGTTTTTGACTACTATGTCGGCATATGATAATAGACAGATCTTCAAATAGATATGCGACTTGAAATACATGTATGACGTGATACCTTTTAAACCATACGACGAAACAAGTACAAAAATTATTTACC
>JAUZST010012619.1:0-11362 GCA_034779995.1 Parotocinclus haroldoi
TCTCTCTCTCTCTCTCTCTCTCTGTCTCTCTCTCTGTCTCTCTCTCTCTCTCTCTCTCTCTGTCTCTCTCTCTCTCTGTCTCTCTCTCTGTCTGTCTCTCTCTGTCTCTCTGTCTGTCTCTCTCTCTCTCTTGGTCTTCCTGTCTCTCTCTTTCTCTCTGTCTCTCTTTCTCTCTGTCTCTCTTTCTTTCTGTCTCTCTTTCTTTCTGTCTCTCTTTCTTTCTGTCTCTCTTTCTTTCTGTCTCTCTTTCTTTCTGTCTCTCTGTCTGTCTCTCTGTCTCACTCTCTCTGTCTCTCTGTCTCTCTTTCTCTCTGTCTCTCTCTGTCTCTCTTCTCTTTATCCAAAAGTGGTCTGACTGTTGCTTTTAGACCCACTTCCGCCCCTTTCTTTCTCCCTTTGCTTTGTTTCTCGTGTACCGTTTCCTTCTTCATAATGCCCGCCGTGCATTCCTTCTTCTCCTCTCATCGCCGTGTTTTTTTTTTTTTTTTTTTTGGAGACTCCTTTTTCTTCCCCGCTCTGTGGTTGAGTCGAACTCCTCACAGATAAGGCTGACAGATACGGCACAAACAGATGCTTGCGCTTGACGCGGTGCTGAGAAGCACACGGATACGATGCCCAGCAGGACGCTGTGGTTTAATCACGGGCGGTTTTTCACTCCTCGTCACCTTACAGGTGTTCGCCTTCTTCCGGCAAATTCACCAAAAAACGCGCGTGAGCCCGTTCGTGGCTGATCCGGCCGCAGCGCACTGGCGACAACAAAAGAGTAAGGCGAGTAACCGCGAGGAACGTTCAGTCGACAGCTCACGGGGGGTGGGGGGGTGGGGGGTTTTGGGGCAACGTAAATCAGAATTCCTACTGTAATAAAGTTCAATCGGACGCCGTGTTTACAACGACTCCAGGCACTTATTTCCACTCGTACAGGACCAGCTGTGTGACCATAACTCATTCAGATACCAGGATCCCCGTTTGCTTTATTCTTACCTTCCTCCATCCTAACGAACACTACTTATTAACGGCAAATGTTCCTTAGCGACGTTACCCATGTACAGACCCGTACGTACAAAGCAATGCATCCTGATTTAGCCCCGCTTCGTGCCGCTCGGGGTTGTGGGAGGTTTGAGGGGCTCCAGAGCCTATCCTGGAATTCCACCTCCGAGCCACACAACTACTACACAACCGCGAACAAAGCGAACACAAAGCCATGACTTCAGTGCCGTTTTCTGCATGTTCACCAAACACTCGCTCGATCCGCCGCGGCTTCTTGATCTCTGTCCGTAAAAAGTTTCCGCCATCGAAAGTGTTCGCTCAGCCGTCAAACGGAGTGCGAGTAAAGTACTCTGGAGTAAAGATTGGCAGTATTTGGAAGTAACCCTGTACTGTAATAAAGCTGAAATATCGTATGCAAGGAAAAGCCGTGCCTAATCAAAGGCAGGGGGAAGGGCCGGGGTGAAAGAGAGAGAAATTAAAAGGGACGGGGTAAGAAAGAAAATAAAGTGGGGGGTTAAAGCGAGGGAGAACGAACACATGCTGCAGGCTACGGCACTTCATAATGTCAAACTGGAACCACCGCAGGAATTTACACTCCAGACAAGAGACTGCGCTAAATCAAAGCTTGTTAAGCTCACTGTCTTTTGTGTGTGTGCGTGCGCGCGTGTGAGTCATTCCGGAAACAGGTCGGGCACGGTGAACGGCCCAGTGGCAGGTCTGAGTAGCGGAATGGGACTGCGTGCGAAAGTTTGGGTTTGTGCAAAAGGTTCCGAGTGACGCCCACTGGTCACGAGGCAAAACGTGCGCCATGTACATCCGCTTGTCCCTTTAATGGTCCTTGGCAGACGGAACTGGCTCGAGCGAGTCAACGTGACGCGGCGTTATTGGCTGTTTCGGCTAATTGATCGGTGGTGGGCGGGGTGGGGGGGGGTGTCGCACATTTATTGCACTTGTGTCGGCAGATGAACTACAGACAGCAATGAAAGGCGGAGTCTCAGTGAAGAAGCGGACGCGGCGGGCCGTCCAGGCGTTTAACTATAGACACGTGTTTTCGGTTTGCTCGCCTCGCTCGCTCGCGCTGTTTCGGACTGGCATGGGGAGTCGCCTCCTAATTACACAAACGTGTTTACAGCCTCCAGTTTGTTTCCAATAAGCCGTTTAATTGCCTCCACGGCTGTGGGGCATGGGCTTATCCCGTGCAGGCGCCAGGACGTGCACTCTGGGATATTTTGTTCATTCGGACAAACAAAGAGGATCCCGTTCGCACGCACACACACACACGGAGCTCTGGTGTGGTCTGGTAACAGCGGTATGGCCTAGGTGGAGAGATTTGTTAGATACGGGAACCTGATAAATCTGGCGAAGGCTGAGTTACGAATTTCAATACATCGGGAGATGTGGGGAGGACTGTGAGGGATGCTGGCGCTGTGCCCAGTGGGGCACTTATTATTTTGGGGATGGAATAAAGTGATTACTAAACACAAAGGAATGAACTTTCTGCCATACTTTCCTGAGCTTCTGCTATCCAGTCCCAATTTGGAAAACGCCTTACTGGTCACACACCTTCATTTGCAGGTCCAGCTTTAGTGTTGACCCCAATTTAGTCCAACCCCCTCTCTAGGACCCCTGCCGTTTACCGACTGATTATTCACGGCTGTGGCCCCGTGCGACCTTGCACTCGGATAGAGCGAGGCACCCCACCTTCCTCTGCATCCATCCGCCATCTTTTGTTGCCTCCGCAATCGGCCGACGTGGAGAAGGTCCCTGTCCGGCCTTTCCTCCCTCAGGCCAGACGCTTTAAGTTGCTTCCTTAGCGTTTTACCGTCCATGAACGTCTTGAACGTGACCCTTGTTTCTGTGTGTCCCGGTAAAGGATGGTCCTTCTGGTTTGACGCTCCCGTTCGTGGCTTTTAGAGTCGCTGAATTGCTAAGCCGGTGTATTCGGGGGCCATCCGGGCACCAGCTGGTTCTGTTGGAGTTCAGGGAGATGAAGAATCATCAACCCGAGACTTTCCTCTGATTGAACAAGAGTAACTAATTAGGTGTCGTTACTGTGTGATGACTTAATTCAACCGGTCGTTCTGATTCATTTCTGTACAGATGCTTATAATGGCACGGGGGGGAAGAGGAAGTGGCACGATGAAGTCGACACACTGTAGACAGAAGGAGCGGACTGAGTCGCAGGATTAGCCCTGGTTTACTATGAAACCGTTTGAAGCCGCTGCGAGCCAGATTGAAATGAGGAATGAAAAGCTCTGGACTTAGCGGGCACGTTTTCGATGCTATGTTTTTTCCTTAAATGGCTTGAATCTGTGCCCTTGCTGGTGTATGTTCCGGTAAAGCCGGTCAGTCTAGGTCGGGGTTCTCAGGCGTGGATTATAGAGTAGAACAGGAGGCTTTGGGAAGCACGGCCACTTCTGCTAGCACCACGAGACCTTTCCTTGCCGTGTCAGTGGTGATCTGTCAGCGTGCAGACCGGCCAGAAAGCAAATGCAAGCAAAGGTAGACTCACACAGAGTATGCTCGCTCTCTCACCAGTTGAGCTGGAATTGTTTCGTTTTGAGAGGCATATTGATCCAGATCCCAAAAATAAATAAAGGAGACTCTCTTGTCCTTTCCCTCCCACTCTCTCTCTCTCTCTCTCTCTCTCTCCCCTTCTTTGGTACAGTTGCACTTATCATTCCTTTCTTATTACTTTCAGGCCTGGAGTGCTGTGGACTGTGAGGTAAATCATGATTTTATGGGAATTTCCCAGTCGTCATACAAACGAGGACTCTCCTTTGTCTCTGCGTAGACCAATCTACATGTGAGAATGGGTGCCTGTTTCAGGCACGCCCATCTCCCTTCTCTGTAACAGGTCTCTAACATCTCTGTAGACCAACCCTGGATGTAGAATGGACAGTACTGAAGAGATTGGTGGGTTTTATTGCAGTATTGCCACCTTTCCACCTCTGCAACAACCCTGGCCAACCTGATCGTGGACCAGACGGGACAGTGCCGTGGAGCACAGGTTGATTTGGGCTGATCTTTGGAAGGCCTGACTAGATAAAGTTCCTGGTCCAGGCTGTCTGTGATCTGCCTCGCACAAATGGGGTAAGACTGAGACCCTAGCCTGCCCAGCCCTAAGCCACTGGGACGAGGACGGGTAGGTCACATGGCCAGGCCTGGCCAGGGCAATTTTGTGCGTTTCCTCTGGAGGTATCGGCCGCATTGAAACGTTTCGGGGCGATCCTAATGGACAGGGCATTTGATCACGACATACACCAGAATGGTTCAAAGGGAATCGCGCTGGACTGCGGAGCAGTCTAGATACATTCATTAGCGTCGTGGATTGAGCATCACTGTCCGGCTTTGATCGTTTGGGAACAGTTCGGGACAGGTCCTTGTCTTGTTCCATGATAGAATTCTGATAGACTGGTGCCCAGGGTAGGATCCAACCCCCTCACCCCCACCCCCCACCCTCCACCCCCCGATCTTGAGCAGGAACTCAAAACGAACGAGTGCATTGCAGCTCCATGGAGGAACCCAGAAAACTGACGAACTGGGTCTTGCTCGTGGGTCTAAAACCTCGGGGTTGCTTTGGCGCTCGGGGTGGGGGTTGGGGTGGGTCGGTTTGGGGGGGGGGGTGTGTGTGTGTGTAATGGATCAGACAGGAATCCTTTGATCCGGCAGAATTTCTGCTCTAATGGAAGTGTGCCTTTGAGATCAGTGTGGATGAGTTATGCGCGCCTGGCGCTACGTTTGATTACAGATCGCTGTGACGGGAGTTTTTGCCCATCTGTTGTTCTCATTGCAGCTGGGTGAATGAAATGGGAGCAGTCCCAACACTCCAAAGTACAACCTGCAGCAACGTAAATAATGCTGCCTTCCTGCCTATAAGCTATGGATATAGAAACAGCGCAGCGAATAGTCTTTAATGCCCAGGCGCTTACAGCGGCGGGAAAGCTGTAACTTAGCCATAAATGCTACGCATTTGGGACGTCATCTGAAAGGATCCGGTGGGAGATGTCGTTTTTGTTTAATGTACGAGCCAAACGAAGCAAAACAAAATAGGAAATAGGACTCTAGGACCTCTAAATACAGTCATACACTCGTACGCATCACGTCCTTCCAAACTTTCAAGACAAAATAAAGCATGAACAAATCACCTTTACAGTGGAATTATTGCAAGCGGCATGTATTACGTATCCGAAGGCCGGTCCAGTTCGCCTGCCTTGCAATTATTTTCTTGTTTAACAAGCAGAAGGACGAAGTGTTAAGCTTTTTATTAGCCAGAGCGCTACGGCAAGGGGCAGTCTACAAATCATTTTTTTGTTAACCAGGTTATCATTGAGATCAGTTAGTTGGGATTTTATGCAGTGGTTTTGTTCTTTTTTTGTTCTTTGTCCCGTTTCAAACTGGCCCAAGGATGGTGCCAAAAAAAAACAAAAAACTCTCAGCGATTTGCAGTCCTGTGGAACAGCTTGGTTACACGAGGGGTTAATAGCGATTATTCAAGCAAAAGGAGAGGCCGGAGCTTTCTCATTCCAAACCCCCCCCCCCCCTCCCTCCCCCCTCCCCCGGTCGCGTTTTACGTGTAAACGTTACAGGGAGATGTGTACAGACAGTCAGAAGATGGCGCTGTCATTAGCTATGCTGTCTTGAGACCCGATTTCAACTCTCTCAAAAAGTCATGTCGGGTCACAGACACTTTTTTCCCCGATCACCTGACCGGCCGGGACGAAGTTTTCCTCCCTCAGAGTCGTAGTTCGAACTAGCAACGTCCTCCTAGCCGTGGCCAGATGAAATGCTTGGAAAGAAACGTACTCCAATGTAGAAGCATTGACACAACTTGGCACATGCCCTTGTGAGAATGAGCTGGACAGCCGCGAGTACGTTACGGCCCAAAGAATCATCCGCTAAGCCACCCTGTCCCTGATGTAATGTGGATAATTGAAGCAATTGGGTTAGAAACGCTAGTCAGAACGTCGTGTGGTTACAAACCTGCAGCTAACACACTCCAGGCTGCTCCTTTCCGGGGTCCCTCATAGTCTTACTCTTTCTTACTAGCCCCAGATAAAAGCTAGCTACCAGCTAAAAGCATACAGTCCAACAAATATATACGTTTGGGACTAAGAACACTGGTGTGCTTCCGCTCTCGGACGGCTGTTCAGATGAGAGCGACGGTGTGAAATAAATAGGCTCCGATACTGGGAGGAGAAACGGTGTCTGGGATGGTAGGAGTGGATTCTGTTTTAAGAAAAAAAACATCTAACATGAGCCACGTCTAATGGCGGTACAGAGCTCGTGCACGCCATACGTCAGATGCGCCGACTCTCTGTTACGGCGAGAGTTTCCATGCTCGGCCGACCGCGCCGTCACCGAAGTGACAGGCTCTCAGGAAATTCCCACAAAGCTTTGCGTGACAGTTACGGAGCATGTGCGTGTGTTTATCTTGATCCTTTTGTCTCTTGCCGTCACCGTCTGTGTCGCTATTCTTTTTTTAGACGTGCTGTTGGACAGGTCTGGGTGCGCTCCCATGTTATACGTGGGTCGTACACAGTGTTGGGGAAGTGACTCAAAGTTACCGATTACTCATTACTTAAATAAAATTGTAACGGGATTACTTTACTCCTTACTTTCTGGAACATGTAATCTCATTCCTTTTTGGTTAATTAAGGAGCCCCGTTTAGCAGCAGGTGCAGTATTAAACATTTATATAAGGAATTTAGCTATTCTTAAAGCTCTCTGTGCAGGTAAACAGCCATCGTAGCTACACTGTGCTCGCGCTGCGCCAGTGTTGCCAGATCCTCAGTAAGGAAAGACGCTATAGGTTTACCTAGGAGTCACTAAATGACTAATTGGCATAAGGGTACATTTGCGTTTAAGAGCGGAATAACATCGTGGGAGAGACAGTAAGCAGCAAGTAAAAAACACCCTAAACATGTTTAGAACCACAAACTGGTAAATTCTGGTATTGATTCTTGGTTCGTTATTGGGGTTTGGGGCGGGGCTTTGGGACGGGGGAGGAGGAGGGGCTCGTTCAGGACAGTAACTGCAGAACGATTTGCGCGTCTCCAAAAGCCTCCAACAACACCAGAAAAAGTCGCCAGATTTGTCGCTAGTTGCTTTTTTTTGTTTGCTTGTTTGTTTAAAGTCGCTAGGTTGGCAACACTGTGCGCACGGCACGCCGCAGTCACGTGACTAAGCACTGACGAGGCAGCTGTACGGGAAGTTAGTACGTGCACAAATTAGGCGGAAGGCTGCTCATGCTTTCTGAATAAAATAATATATTTAATAGAAAAACCCAGGTAATGCAAGTTATTTTTTTTTATTAAGTCAGTATCTGTAATGGGATTACAAAATAATTAAGGGCAACGCCTTGAATCGGATTACTGTAACGCATTACTTTGCACTGCGTTACCCCCCACCAGGGGTCATATATTAACCTCGTCTCTTATAAACCTTTTCCCCTTTTCCTCGGTGATGTTTTGGATTATCTAAGGTGATCGGGTTGTCAGGTTGGCCTTTGTGCGGTTATCTTTGCATAACCTAATTACAGTATCTCTCACACACACACACACACGTGAGTACACCGCTCACATTTTGATCTTTTCATGGGACAACCCTGCCGATGCGACGCTTTAACGCATTTTAATTTGCTTTAATTCGCTCAAAATAACGACACGCAACCATTAACGTTTCAACGGCTGGCAACGAAAGTAATTACACACCTACTAATTGGGCCACGTTTGTGCCCAATTAGCCATTGCCGCCCACCACGTGCAGATCCTACCGTGGTCTTATATTATGAAGCATGTAGCGCGTCCTTATGATCTTCTATTCCCAGGGTGCCGTGTTCCCAAAGAACTGTGGCTGCTGGGTTCCTGGGTCTTGATATTGCCCAAGTCCCAATATTACCCGGGCCAAATAGTCCCAAGGAATCCTACCCTGGGAATGGTACAACGATTCTCGGGATCCCTATGATCCCAAAAAGCCACACCTCCCGCATTCTCTGGTTTTTTTTTGTTTTGTTTTTTTTTTGGAGCTTAGGAACGCCAGCGTATTGAGAGAACCTGGCTGCACCATGAGCTGTGGAACAAATACAGCGACCAAACTCACCAGAATCTTCCTGTGAGAAAATCAGGAATAGTTTTCAGGCTCCACATAGTCCTCCAGACTGAAGGGCCTTATTTCCTTGTTGGATTAGATTAGCGCTGATTCGATCAGCATGGACTGGATTGTACTACAATAGCTTGTACCAGGGCTAGAAAAAGGGCATTTGTACAACTCTGTGTCGTTGCTGGGATGAGAATGCACCTTATTACTGGAATTAAGCGCGGATAATGACAATCCGCTACGAAGGCACTGTGCCCCGAACGAAAAACAACGGCTCGGCTCTCATTTCCGATTGTGTGCTGCTGTGATTCTTACCTCGGGTACCGGATTGCTTTCATTTGGTTGTACCTACGTGTGTTGCCATTGCAAGTACAGCTGTGTGTCGATTAAAATCGGCTGGGCGTTCTAGGGCTAGGGGTTATGAGGGGATATTTCAGAGCGAATAGGACGAGGAAAACGGAAGCGTTCGATTTGACTTCGTTACACAAGATCATCAGAAAGGCAAACGAAACGTCAGGAAAAAAGAAAGATGGCTGTTTCGTTACGGTGATTGAGAAGCAAGCAATTTATGCATGGGGGGGGGGGGGGGGTAACTCGAGAGAAGCATGTTACACTGGACCGGAGTGCCCCCAGCGCTGACTGTTCAGTAGGGTGTATGGTCACCCAAGAGGGTCAAAACACACTGACGTGTGTGACGGGGCACGGCCAGGGTCGGATTACTATTGTCTTTGTATTCATTTTGAAATAGATCCCTCACTTCCCGGTGAACACGTGGAATATGGACTGGGGTGGCCTAGCGGTTAAGGAACCAGGACTGTGAACCAGAAGGTCCAGGGTTCAAATCCCACCTCTGCCCGAGCTACCACAGTTGGGTCCCTGAGCAAAACCCCACGTTTGCTTGGATTGTAAGACTGTATGAGTTTTACAGTAGAGCCAGTAGAGCTTTTGTGGGACTTGCGGTGGCCTAGCGGTTAAGGTACTGGACTCTGGACTTGATGGTCCAGGGTTCAAATCCCACCTCCCACCACCCAAGGGTTCTTAACCCACCTTTCTTTGAGTTGTAAGACTGCTAAATGTAAGATAAGAATGCACTGGACTATAAAGGGTTCAAATCCCACCTCTGCCAAGCTGCCATAGTTGGGTCCCTGAGCAAGGCCCTTAACCCCATGTTTGCTTGGATTGTAAGACTGTAAGAATTGTAAGTAAAGCTTTCATGAGCCTAGCGTTTAAGGTACCGGACTCTGGACCTGATGGTCCAGGGTTCAAATCTCACCACCCGTCACCCAAGCTGCCACAGTTGGGCCCTTAACCAAGGGTTCCTTAACCCACCATTGCTGTAAGTCGCTCTGGATAAGGGCATCTGCCAAATGCTGCAAATGTAAGTGTAAAAATGTACCAGAGGGTCCAGGTCCGAATCAGTCCTCTGCCAAACGACCACAGTTGGGTCCCTGAGCAAGGCCCTTAACCCACGATTGCTTGGATAAATCGGTAAATGTAAACGTATGGAATGATTAGCTAGGGCACTGCATTTCCTTTTGTATCTATGATGTAAGCAGATCTTTCAGAAGAAGACCTGTGGAGCGCGTCGTCGTTTCTTTTCACATCCGTATTAGCCATGAGGAGAAAAACCTTATAGGACCACAGACTAAAGAAACTAAATGGACATGCCTGTATATTAGGACTCGGGCACCTGAGCTGTGCTAGCACACACCCGAGACTCGGCACAAACCCCTAACGCAAAAACCAAAATGGCCATCGCTCAGTCAGGCCTCTAGACAAATGATTACATATACATGACATCTAAAAGCAAGTCCCAGCACCTGCTACGCTGCAAAAATATGATTACAGAGCAGCAGTGGACCAAAGCCTGCTTTATGCCTCCATTCAAACAGTCTTTTAAAGCCTGCGAATGGCTGAATGGAGGCTTTAAATGGGCGGGACGGGGGCACCACAAAACCACAAAATACCTGCTAATTATGACGCTAAATGAGCACGCTAACTGTCGTGTTGATTTTGGTTTTCGACACTGCCTGTGGTTTAAAGAGAGACTGTCAGGAAACAACAGTGGGGTTAGAACTATTTGATTTTTAAATCCGTTCACTTTATAAAGGGTAACTGTTTTGTGGTTAGAAGGTAGAAGGACATTTATGCCAACGAATACGCTCGCCGTCCATAGAGTTTGTTCCTGTGTCGCAGTTTCCGTACATTAGGCACAATAGGCTAACTTTTCTTTTCTGAATTGTCTCTTGCACGCTTGTCTTGATGGACGGAGCCAAACCTTTAAAAGTTGGAATAAGACTACTGGGCATCTCCTAATAACCCCTTTAGGATAACCCAGGTTTAAATATATGTAGCGTCTGCCGTAAATCGTCCTTGGTCTTACCACATACCAGAGAGCTTTTTGTTTATTTTAAAAGCTCTTTAGGAGGGCAGCTGCTGCTTATGTTCTGGTGTGCATGAGGTCTGGCCTCAGCAGCTGAAGCCTATAGAAAGCCCCCATCAGGGGCGTTTTTGGTCAGTGACGGCTCAGGAGAAGAGCGGGTTTAAACCCATTTATTTATTTATTTATTTATTTATTATTTCAGCAATGAGTCCTAAAATCTAAAGTCTGAGTCTAAAACTGTGTGAAGCCGCCATGTCAAAACTCCAGGTCAGAAGTTTGTCCCTGAAGCAAGTGTTGGGTAATTTTAATGGTCTTAAATGGTTCCTACTGGACAGTTCTGTTCTAAAATGGTTCCTGCTGGACAGTGCTGTTTTAAAATGGTTCCTGCTGGACAGTGCTGTTTTAAAATGGTTCCTGCTGGACAGTACTGTTTTAAAATGGTCTCTATTGGACAATACTGTTCTGAAATGGTTCCTGCTGGACAGTTCTGTTCTAAAATGGTTCCTGCTGGACAGTGCTGTTTTAAAATGGTCTCTATTGGACAATACTGTTCTAAAATGGTTCCTACTGGACAGTTCTGTTCTAAAATGGTTCCTGCTGGACAGTGCTGTTCTAAAATGGTCTATATTGGACAATACTGTTCTAAAATGGTTCCTGCTGGACAGTGCTGTTCTAAAATGGTTCCTGCTGGACATTGCTGTTTTAAAATGGTCTATATTGGACAATACTGTTCTAAAATGGTTCCTATTGGACATTGCTGTTCTAAAATGGTCTCTATTGGACATTGCTGTTCTAAAATGGTCTATATTGGACAATACTGTTCTAAAATGGTTCCTGCTGGACATTGCTGTTTTAAAATGGTCTATATTGGACAATACTGTTCTAAAATGGTTC
>JAUZST010012620.1:0-11361 GCA_034779995.1 Parotocinclus haroldoi
GTGTTGTTGTATTTACGAAAGTATTACTACTTTTTTAGTAGTAACATTATACTCATACCTAAAAAAAACCAACCGCCGGCGCAAATGTATTTAGCGCTCGCTTCTTTTTTACTCGGTTCTCCTGGGGCTCGGTTCATTTGGCACTTGGAGTAAAAACAGAGCGCAACAGCGCCCCCTAGCGTTCCAGTGTCGTTGGATTTAGAGCCCTGATTAAGGAAATCACCCGCTGGCCTCTTTCTCAAGGAGAACGTTTGACGTTTAAGGAGACATGAAAAATTGACTATGTCAGAGCATAAACATGTCTTCCAAGATGTATTTTCATCCAAACTGAAACCCCAAAGTTGGCTAATGAAATATGTTGACTTGCGCTGACTTGCGAAGTGCATGGATGACACGCAGGAGAAAATAGGCAGATTCAGCTATAGGGCTAATTTGTTATTACTAATATTAAAATATTGGTTCTTTATTTAGCTGGATGGCATAATCATGCAAATCTCATTTGCCAGCCCTGTAATGTGGATATCAAAACATATTGTGAAAAAGTCAACCTAGTATTAATTTGACCTTTAATAAAAACACTTTCACAGAATAAACAAGAGTCTAACTTTCAATTAAATGAAAAATTTTGGTTTAAAGTCCTACACGCACTAATACTTGTCTAGTGGGTAATAATTTGAACATTACACCTTTATCGCCAGCTTATAACTGCTAAACAGCTCTATATTTATACCCCAATCTTGTGAGGAAAATGCAATTCTTTGGCTTTGTATCTGTATTTTGAGGACTGCTGTTACTCTGAATGTTCCATATATTGCTGAATGTCTGATCGGTATTATGGAGAGCTTCTTGCAGAGGACTGATCAAATAAACATCTGCTTTACCTTCAAGCATGTATGTGCTTTACCTTTCTGCTGTGGCTCCGTACAGCAGCTGAGCGTGTCATCCATATTCATGTGATATTTTCTAGGAGGTACTTTGTGTCTCCCAAAAATAGCAGAGAGAGGGGAGGAATTGAACAAAGTGCAATGCTGAATTTATAAGAGCAGTGTGGAAAAGTGATAGCAAACAAATGGCTCTACCCACTCATCAGTCGTGTAAATGTATACACTGCTAAATTCAATTTGACAAAGTAGAAAATCAAAATATACAAAGCAGTTTATTCAATAATGTTGCCTGTCTAGCTTTGGATTGGCACTCGATCGTTTTTATTATTAATGTAAAACTAGACTATAGTATTTTGTTTTAAATAAGATATCTGTTTTCTCACTGGAGTTCAGTTGTACTTAAACGCTTGCAATAAACATCTAGACAATTGGAAATAAAATTACCAGAATATGTACTTGGATGATATATTTGACTGAAGAGCCATGTCTGTGAAAAAAACTGTCTGTCATAAATTCCTATACATAGTGTTCCCACTTCCTAGTTATATATATATATATATATATATATACCATTTAATCTAACACTCATGTTTTTGGAGTACCTGGAGTAAACTCACATGGACATGGACATTCAAACTCCACACAGATAAAACCCAGACCAAATCCAGTACAGTCCTCAGCGTGTTGATGTCTCAAAGAATTACACAGTGTTTATCAGTAAATATTTTTAACTTAAAACTTTCATTTGAGAGCTGATGTGTGATTTAAGTGTTCCCTTATTTTTTGAGCAGTGTATACCTTGAGCATTCAGGGGAACCTGCACACTGCACACAAAAATGAAAAAGATATTTTGTGTGGAGTATGTATTCCAAAAGCTTAAAGAGCTGATGCATCAGAATTATGAGGAATTGATGCTAAGGTTCAGGAAAGAGGTAATTCATTTACAGATTACATCACACCCACTAAATGTTGTGCCAAATATTTGACATGGGAAGCAAAATCCAAATAGAACACCGACACATGTGTAAGCATGCGCTGGATTTGATGGGAACCCATCATTGGTCACTGTTGCACTACCAGAGGATGATCAAACACTGCAAATCATATGCACAAGTGACACTTGAACCAGCTGGAATGCTAGCATGCAACACTGCTGTGCAAAATGCAATTAAAGAAGGTTATTTTTAGTCAGTATTTGACAGATTATGCTAATTATAAAAGTACTTCACATTAAACCAAAGTAACTTTTGATATGGATGAGAAATGAGGGCTCAGCAGATAACCTAACTTCTAAAACAACACAATAACAAATGAAAAAATTGTATACATACATACAGAGGAGAATACTTTATGGAATCTAATTGTGGGTAATAGTTTTACTTCTTGGCTAAATGTTTGGTTCAGTTTATATGTACTTAATTAAGAATTAATTTTAAATTAACTTTGATTCTATAGATACTGATTAGTTGTTCAGACATTGTTAGAAATGATTAGTTAGAGCTTGATATATAAACAGGTTGGTTTGGTAGAACCAAAACTTTGACTTCTTAAGTGGTCCAGGGAGACTCTGGACTAGATTGTCTGCTTGATGTAAACCCCTTCAACCAGTTCAATAACTCTTAATTGTGTGACAAGTTGAACATGTAAATGAGTGACAAAATAAAAAAACAACGTTATTAAATATCTCAAACTTACACACCAGTTGTACATCAATTTACAGCTGTAAAGAAAACCATGTTTGCAGTTGAATGTAAAACAATATGCACGTGCAAAGAGTTAACAGCATGTGAGATGCACATGTAAGCCTTGCAATAAATAGGCATCGACTCTCCCGCGACCCTGACAAGGAACAAGTGATTAAGTCTGAATATGAATGTGATTATGAATAAATAAATGAATAACTGTATTAACACATCTTTTGTGCACTGTAAGCACCACTAAAAGCCATCCCTTACCTCATCTTGAACAATTAATATATAAAAGGAGAAGCATCCACATCAACACCTGGTTTAGACAGGATCACACAGATGCATGTCAGTACCTTTATTCTGCTACTTACATTATCTTTGATGTGTTCCTAGATATGTGTAATTTTATCTGAAAGGTGCTATACTGCCTCACATTCCTATGGGGATATTTTTATTGAAACTTTCTGCAGGAGGTAGGGAAGTGCACACCTTCTGCTTAAGAAGGAAAGGTGAGTCTGAATCTGTTGTAGTTTCATGACCCTGGACAGGATCGAGGGATAGTTGGTACCAAGCTGGTGGCACAGGGCAGTTAGAACTCAAGACCCGGCGCCAGTCTATTCTAGAGCACACGTACTCACACATTCATACACATTAACACACTAGGGCCAGTTTAGCTTAATCACTTAATCTTAAGCATGCCATTGGTCTGAAGATGGAAATCAGGGTAGCCAAAGCAAACTAACATTGATACAGGAATTATATTCAGACTTCAGATATCTTTCCATATCCTTTCTGATATTCAGAAAGGACCCAGACGATTCCACATAGGGTCAAACCCTGTACCATCTTGCTGTGAGGCAATGGTTAGTTTAGCTATTCTCTCATAGCCTACAGGGTTTTCACACCCATTCATTTTTAGGGCAGTCATCAAAGCAGACCAGAGATAATACGATCCCTACATACCAAGTATCTTGCCATTTCACCAGTCCCATCAGTGCAGTCTGTTTTGGAATTGCTGTTGTCTGTTGTGTGTGGTTTTTGGGGCGATGGGAGGTGGGAGGTGTAGTCTCGGTCCAGCTCATGGACAGCTGGGTTGTGTATATAGCTTAACTCTCTCAAAACCGCACAATTCTAGATGCCTGTTGTCTTTGGCATCTCGTTACATATTCACCCTAAATATCTGAAATTACTAATGCCACAACATTAATTAAACAAACATTCATAATATATGCAGAACTATCAGTTCAGTATATAGCTCAACCCAGGAGTAGATAACAACACAAGTGCAACAATGAATGTAAACTGTGCAGCATATAAATACAATTTTATCATTTATATTAACAAGAAATGGCTCTTCAAGACACAAACTGTCTAAGAATGAAAAGGAAATGAATTGCCTCCTACCTGCTGTCACACATGGTGAATATAATATGACACACTAGATGGCGCTTCAACGCAACAAATATATAACGCATGCTATGACAAAGCCTTTGCTAATAGTATCAATAGTAACATATTTGCATATACATATTTGCAAATATAATTTCTATATAATATAGACTAAATAAATAATGTTTTTAGCGTTTTCTTAATGTTATAGTATGACCAAAAACTACAACTCCAATTCCAATTAAGTTGGGATTTTATGTAAAACATAAATAAGAACAGAATATAATTATTTGCAAATCCTTTTTAGCTTAAATTTAATTGAATACACTGCAAAAACAAGATATTTAATATTCAAATAGATAAACTTGAACATTAAAGAGTTGGAAGAGGAGCATGTTTACCACTGTGTTACATCACATTCCCTTTTAAAAACACTCAATAAGTGTTTGGGAACTGAGGACACTAATCATTGAAGCTTTGTAGGTGAAATTCTTTCCCATTTTTGCTTGATGTACAACTTTAGTTGATCAAGAGTCCGGAGTCTCCGTTGTCGTATTTTGTGCTTCATAATGCGCCAAACATTTTCAATAGGAGAAAGGTCTGGACTGCAGGTCGGCCAGTCTTGTACCCGCAGTCTTTTACTACTACTTTTTGGCCCGGAGGACACAACATCCATGATTTCTAAAAACAATTTGAAATGTGGACTCGTCAGACCACAGGACACTTTTCCACTTTGCATCAGTCTATCTCAGTTGTGCTCAGGCCCAGAGAAGCCGACTGCTGGAGAAGTTTCTGGAGATTGTTAATTGGCTTTAGCTTTGCATGGTAGAGTTTTAACTTGTACTTGTAGATGGAGTGACTAACAACGGTTTTCTGAAATGTTCCTGAGCCCATGTGGTAATATCCTTTGCAGAACGATGTTGGGTTTTAATACAGTGCCACCTGAGGGATCGAAGGTCACATGCATTCAGATTCTATGGGTCTTTTGATGGAAAATCCCAGAAAAAAATGTGCTCTGAGATTTCATAATGAAACTTGTTAATTGCTTGAGAGTTTTAATGTGAACTTTCAAAGTTTGACCATAAAATTTACAGTTCTAATATGAATTTTTGATGGTAATTTGACCGCTTCATGGTTCCACAGTCAATATTCACAGTACATTTTTTCATTGGCAAACAAATATCATTCACACTATTTGGCTTGCATTCAGCTGGGTCCCTAATGTTAATGTAGATATATTTTGTTCAAAATATGTAATAAACTAAGTGAGTGCATACAGTAATGTTTGTTCACTCTGCAGCTGACCCGTTGTTTTTTCAACATTTAACTGGCAGCTCAAGCTATGTAGCAGCTCAAGCTATGTGTATTTTGAACTTGTTAGACTTTCTTGGTTGTAGTTGACTAACTGTTGTTTAAATACATATTTTCCCACAACATTAAGCTTGCTTTGTGTGGAATCTCTAGGTCATGTAGGTTTATTTTGCATTATTATATCCTTGTGAACCTATATATTGTGATGCTGCTTTAGCAGATATACATATATGCTGCTAACAAATATCTTTATTTTATTGTACTATTACTTTAATATACTTTAAGTAATTATTCAATTAACATCTAGGCCACCCAAAGATGATGGGTCTCTTTTTGAGCCTTGGTCCTCCAAAGGTTTCTTCTTTCTTCCTACTTTCAGGGAGTTTTTCCTTTCCACTGTCACTCTAGGCTGGCTCGATTTGGGATTTGCCTTTTAAGACAATATAAGATTGTAAAGCTGCTTTGAGACAATGCTCCGTTGTAAAATGTGCTATATAAATACATTTGAATTGAATTGAATTGAACATGCAGACGCCAGACAGTTGGAGCCTAGGATCGAAATCAAACAACCATATATATATATTGCCGGAGCTTATAATGGTTACTCTAAAGGGGCTGATCTCTTATACAAACCAGGGATTTTTATTAACTAATTTTAATGTATGATAATCACTTTTAAATATTTTGTCTTTGACGTTGAGGGTTATACTCTTTTTTTTCAACCTTCAAGCTTCTCTTCTCCATCAGCTCTAGTTACATCCACACAATTATGCCTGTATATTGTATTATATTGTATTGTATGCAATTATCAATTCATTTGTTGTCAGTAACATCTTTATCCAGATCTTAATTGCAGTGGGGTTGTCTATCAAAGACAGATGAAGCAATAGCAGTAGCAATAGCAATAGAGTCTGGACAAAAAACATGTGGAGACCATACTTCCATAGAGACAGTAACTGCTTTGATGATCAAAACCATGGTGTTAGGGTTGAGTCACCTATGCTACCTAGTGTTGCCCTGGATATAATTGTTTAAGTTATCATTACCATCATCAATCACCACCATTATCAATTGGTTGTTATCATTACCTTTATGTAAGACTCTATGACTAATCAGTAGTTTTATGACATCATTACAACACAGTTTAACGTTTCATTACACAAAATACACAATCCATTTGTAGAACACAAAAGGTTAATGACGGGACTTGATGATAATGATAATGTATGTAATGTTGTGTAATGATGTTTTCATATTTTAAAATCTTTAGTAAGTTAATTAAAGTTTAATCAGGTTTCATCCTGATCACTGACCCCTGACATGAACTTAATCTTCAATTTAAATAAATGTAGTACTTAAATGTTTAAAAAAGTGCCCATATATTAATGAATCTTTATTTAGTATATAATTACATTTCTCACTGTAGTATTACGCTGTTGCTTCATTAATCCCAGTAAACGCAGTATACAACTGGCTTTGAAGTCTTACAAACCAAATAGATATTTATTCACAAAAAAGTAATGCATCTCTGTATTCACTGGACAGGGCAGGGCACTTTTTTATCCTGCCCATTCATATAATGATGATAGCATGACCTCTCAAAATCAGGAAAGTTACATACCTCTCAAACTTGAATAAGTAGGTGCCAGACAAGGAGTTCACAGTCAATTCAGATTTATATATATAACACTTTCTGTAATTGAGCAATATAATAAGATGTGTAATGCATAGCAACTTTACCAGGAATTGCAACTTATAGCAGCTCCCAGGAGTGATGTAAGAAGCATACTGTTATTACTGGCCATCAAAATAAAGCAATCATATGTGAACATACAGTACTTGTGTCCCATGCTCTATAATAGCACCATCACCACCACTGAGTGAAACTGTCTTTATGGTCTTATATAGCCAATGTGCCAGAGCTTGAGTATTGTAAATCAGTGGCATGCAGTGCAAGTACAGATACGCTTAAAAAAGAAATTTTCAAAATGTTGGGTGTTGCCTCCATAAACAGCTTTTAGCAGGTTGTTTATGTTTGTGAGTATGACTTTCCGCTACTTCACAGAATCAAGCTGTAAATGGCATTAGTAAGTGTTTGTGATTGTCCTACTGGAAGTAGTATTTCTTTGTTTGTTCCCCACTACCTGTATATTTTCTGTCAAGTGTAATTATATAAACTGGTTCACATTCACTTGACTGTCTCAGTTCATCCTGTTGTTTTTTTGTTTCTCAGACTCTTCTGTCTGACCCAAACTGATGAAGTCCATATTGGTGGTTAAAATTATCGATGTTTCTTCCATCTGCACACAGGATCTTTGGAGCTCAAGTGTCCAGAGTCCAGAGCCAGAGCCAGAGTGACCATTTGGTCACCTCTCTACCAAGACCCTGCTTCCCTGATTACTTAGTTTTATGGGGCGGCCAGCTCTGGGAAGATTCCTGGTTGTTTCAAATGTTTTTTGTTTAAGACTGTGCACTTAAGAACTTTGAGTTTTGCTTTCAGATTTCTAAATTTAAGATTTTTCCAGATCTGTACCTCCACATAATCCTGTCTCTGAGCTCTACATACAGTGCGCAAGGAACTCGAGCCAGGGCGCGTCACAAGAAGATCGCACAGCCGACTGAAGTGAGACTAGGCAGGAACCGAGGACGGGAACAGGGAAACCTGGCTCTATCTCTAAGAAAGCTACGCTACCTCAGAGGTTTCCCTCGTACGCGTCCCTCGGCACTACAAGCCAGGACGTTACCAACTAACCTTAAACGGTCATAATAACTCACATCACGAACGGAGGACCGAGCAAATGGTTAGCATGTGTGCAAGGTGTGCGTGAGGATGTGCACGGATGTGCACGTCTGCACGCACTTAAGTACGGAAACAGCATGTGTCACGCCGCAAAATTAGACACCAATTATAAACCGCCTGTAACGACAATCGGCAAGGGCGGCAGAACACTCCGGGGCAAAAGGTATGGGACCCAAACAGAAATGACTTAATATTTTAAAGGAATGGCTATGTAATCCACAGTGTAGGTGTGCAAAGATACTAGAGACATATTCATATTGGTGTCTATATTGCTGATGTCTAAGTGTTAAATTAGGGTATTGATCACATTTCCAACTCAATTATTTTTATTTTTTAAGTCAGTTTTCACTTTCCTTTTTCCTTTTTTATGTTTGAATACTGTACGATAAAATGTGTACCTAAAGCTAGACATATATTTAAAACTATGAAACTATCCATGTAACCATGTAACCTCTGTGTGTGTTTATAGTTGCTTTGCCTTAAAATACCATGACTTAAGTTTTGCCATAAACTTATACTTCATATTGCTTTGCCTTCATAAACTGTGACGAAAAGAAAAGACAAGTCTGCATTAGGCTGTTCTGAATTGCAAATACTGTAGTCCTCTGTACTTTTCCACAACATTAAAGCATATGTGGGTTCAGATATTGAGGTTCAGGCTTCAAAGCTAGCTGAACAAAGCTTTTAATGAAATTAGAAATTAGAAATTCCACATCAGAGAGCTGCAGGGTGTATGGTGGGTGCATGCAATGTTCTCAACTGACATGAAAATGTAAATGAATATTCAATATAATGTGGTATCTTCAGTTTGATTGACTATTACAATTTAAATACACACAAATGAAAAGTAATAGCATAAAGGCAGTGGTGTACAGAAGATTCTCACAGCCATTCACTCATTATTGATTCTGCATGCCTCTACTGCCTCTTTTTAAGCAGGTATTGGTTACATGATGTCAAATTTAAAATAACGACCAACATCTGCTGACTCTTACTTACTGAAAGACAATAAGTCATAACATGCTCATAGAGCAGAAACAATGTCAGTAAAAACAAAGGTTAATACTGTGGTCTTATGCATTCATCCTTTTTTATATCGTCTATTGCCCTTCTAAATGTTTTTACTGCTCATACATGTTGCTTCATTAGACAGTATATTGGATGTAATAGACAAAAGGATTATACATAAAAGAATTATAAGGATTAAATGGAACAGCTCAGGCAGGTGAAATTTCCAACGCCATGCTCTATGCATGTATTATGTTTTGCATTTACATTTACAGCATTTAGCAGGCGCCCTTATCCAGAGTGACGAACAGCTCATAAAGTCTTACAATTCAACCAATGGTGGGTTAAGGGCCATGCTTAAGGACCCAACTGTGACAGAGGTGGAATTTGAACTCTGGACCATCAGGTCTATAGTCCAGTACCTTAACCGCTAAGCTACCGCAGACCCAGTTGTGCATTTCAAGGGAGGGAACAGAATGCAGCTCACTGAATGAAAATGAGTGAAATAACAAATATGTTTAAAAATCACATGGCAAGGATTGTTCACAAGTCCTCAAAGTCAAGATTCAAAGTGTGCCAAGAAAATATCGCCAACACCCTTACATCTCCAGCATCAGCTTTAACCATTGATACACCCTACCATCCCAAATGTCACAACATAAATTGACTCATACTAGGCATCATCCAGTTTTGGTGGGCCTGTGTGAATTGTGGCCTCAGTTGCCTGTGTTTAGTTCACAAAAGTGCCACCTTCCAGTATAGTCTTCTTCTTCTGTACCCATATGCTTTAAGGTTTGAGGTTGCATCCCTTGATTGTAATGAGTGGTTATTTGAGTTACTGTTGACACTTTCAAAGATAATTAAATCATCTTTCTTTACCATCATGATGCTTAGTTTGAACTTACTTTGAACAAGGTTGCTTGACCATGTCTTTCATGGCTACATGCATTAAGTTGGTGCCATGTGATTGGCAGATTTGATATCTATGATAATAACAGGAGTACCTAATAAAGTGGCCAGACAGTGTTTACTATACTTACTGTTTACTGCTTTAGTACTTGGAGAATGAAAGAAAATATATGGACTACCATTTGCTTAATGGAAAACAAAGGTAAGGAACCAGTCTAAAAAACAATTCCCACCCAAAGACAATCTAATTTATTTTGTATTTCAAAGTTTTCAAATATGCACTGGTAACTATTTAAACTCTAAAATGATGTTTTAATACATGTTTAATAATATATTTATTTCCTTGAGTACAGCCTAAACAATTATAAACTTGATTAAGTACAGTAAACTGTGATAATATTCTCGAAACAAAATGTATGTATGAAAACCGGGTTAATTTTTCAAACGGCTAGACTGTACGTCACTTCTGTAACCTCGTTTACACTGTGACATTTACAGTAGCTGACTGGAGAGCCAGTCACTGTGTTCATGTTATGAAAGCTTCACTGCAGAGCAGACAGTCATTCATTATTCACTCCCACTGGGTCACTTTTTTTGATAAGCAACAGGATTTTATTTTCACCCTATTCACTGACTGTTTCAACTCATGTTGCTTTTTATAGGTCTAGTGATTCATTAAACATGTGTTTAATGATGTTACACTAATGTGTGCGCTTGTTTGCATGGCACATCTACTCAGGATCCAAGTTTCATTAGTAATTTCATTAGTAATAAATGGTTAATTAGGGAACCACTGTTACTTAAGGGATGGGGGAGGGGAGTAACACTGTGAAAGTGATAGCTTCCAGGTAACACTAACAAATGACAGTGCATGTATAGCAGAAGGTATGTATTATGTAGTGGATTAGGTAAATGTAGAACCATATTGTAATTTGATATCTGGTCACTTTTGAATTGGAATTGAATGATTTCACTGAGCCAGTTTGTGACTTATAAAAGCCAAGCCAATCTAATAAGTTTCCGGACTTCATACAGAGCACAAAAGAATGACTGGGTTGTCAGACCTCAGTTTGCACATTTCTTACTCACCCAGATATATCAATGTATGTGCAGAAATACTGAAAAGGTGAGTTTTACATATGTTATCTTAAAATAAATGTAATTAAAATAATGTTAATAAAAATATTAAAATAACAAGTTCTATAATATATAACAAGATATTAACCCATTAACAACCATGATCCCCATTTGGGGATCGGGTGCTTTAACTCACCTACTGATGGGATGGGATGTAGGCGGACAGAAATAAAGTAAAAAATGTTCAGAAAAATATTTGGCAGTTAATGGGTTAAGATGGTACAAAGAACCAGAT
>JAUZST010012621.1:0-36191 GCA_034779995.1 Parotocinclus haroldoi
TAGATAGATAGATAGATAGATAGATAGATAGATAGATATTACTATTTTTATTTACCTTTGGTCCTCACAATGATATAATGATATGATGATATAAATTTGGCCCCAACACAGCTGTAGAGATACCTGATTCAATCCTGGAGTCTGCATGTCCTCCCCATGTCATTGTTGTTTTACCCTAGGTACTCCTGTCACATTCCAAATATGTGTGATAGCACAACTGGTCACAGGATAGGATACATCTACTAAACTGTGAGTGTGTCTGACTAGTATTGATATCATCTAGCTGAAGTTTCAAATGACCATTGAAACTGATGTTAAATAAATAAATAAATAAATAAATAATGGAAACATACACATACAGAGGCATGACTTGATGCGCAACAGTCATGAAGTCACACTGTTTATAAAATCAAAATCTAAGATTGTTTCTAAACTAAGTACACCTAGCAGTATTTACATTTTATTGTGGCCGAATTGGTAAATGTGCATATGAGAGAGTGTGTACATCTAAGGTCTGGATTTCAGCTGCTTGACCATACATGCCTTACATACTAGCCTGGAATCCCATGAGTGTCTATGATACCCCTTTAATGAATAACATTAACCATTTGTTTGTATCTACATAGCATCTGTCCACTCAGTCAAGCTCATGCCCAAAAATAAACCCACAAGTTATTATAATTATCGTGATTCTGGTCTAATCACTGCTTTATATAACATCAAAGACAACTGTTAAGGACTATTAAGATGTTAACTATAGTATTGCAATAGGCCATTTGTTCGATATTTTCTCTACATCAATCAGAAATAAGTCTGCAATGGCAATGTTATGCAGTGACGTTATTTAATCATATAGCATTGTTTACTTATTCACAAGAGACCACATTTAAGAGCAGGGACCAAATGTAACATGTTTAGTGCTTGTAACATAGATGGCACCAATATGGAACCTTCCCATCTTCCCTTACCTGATGAGCCCAGGAAATAGCGCTCTAGGACTGAACCAAAGCCAGAGGGGTTGTCCTTCATGTCACTGATGGTGAAAGGCTGCATTGAAATATCTGCATCATTTATGGGCCACCTCTGTGCTCGCGTGCTTCCCCCACCATACCATGAAACATTCATCATGGAAAAGCAATCCTGGAACAGAACAATTGTGGAACATATGTTTTTGCAAATTTCCTTGTGACTTAGTGTAGTTTTATTTTGAATGGTGGTAATAGTCTAGTGATTACCCTGCTTTCTCACTAGTCACCAATAGAGTGCAAGCCTGGGCACATGACATGGTATTAATCTTGTGGGTAGAGAATGTACCAAAAGAAAGGATTAAGATCTGAAAATGTTAAAACTACTTAGGGATTAAGTCCCAGCATGACACAGAGAGATCTAGACCAGGGGTGTCACAGTTTTTGAAATAGCAAAACTGAGTATAACTAGGAAAAATTGCCCTGAAGTGTCCCAGACTGACTTTTTTTATTTTAGGGAGAGAAGGGAAATCACAAAGACTGTATTTGCACAGAGCAAAGAAATTCAGGCAGAGCCCTTTATCTGGATGTACTGTCACAGGAATCTTAATTAGAAATAAATTCAAATTGACACTGCTCTTGTGAAGTCCATTGAAAATATACTCAAATATGTCTTTATTACTGTATTGTCTTCAAACTATAATGAATTCATTTTGGAGTCAGAGTGGCAATGTCATAAATTGAGTACCGACTCAATAACAGCTGCAAAGTAAATATGAATTCCTAGATGTGTAATGTACTGTCACTTGAAACACTAGAGTAGGTGTAAGCGTTACCACATACAGTATGTCATGACACCCAAAGACAATTTTAGTTGGTGTTGCTAAAGTTTTGTTAACAGTGTCAATAAGACTGTGCAGCTACATTACAGCTAGTGAGTGAAATAAAGGGGAACAGGGTTTAATTTAAGTTAAAACGTGCAATTTATTTACATTTTTGAAAATCGAACATGGTTTTGTATTGTTAGAAATTTCTATTAGTAATAAGTAAAATAAACATTTTTACCCAGTCACTTTACTGCAAGAAAAGAGAGGTAAAGGTGAAGTCCAAATGGAGGTGGTGAGTGCAGAGGCATAGCTGCAGGACCAGCAAAGCAAGCCATTAGCTGTGTCCCTGAGCACTGAGTAGGCATCTTAAGGCTGTCTAACTGAATTTTTAAAATTAACATTGCACGTTTTTTTTTTCTTTCTGCTTCTTTAATTAGAGGCCTTGTGGGGAACATCCAACATCAAGTGCTGGTATTAATTAATGTATTAATTGATTGATTGATTGACAGACTGGGTCCTTGATAGACTTTGTAATCACCCTTTGAACGATGTTAAAGAAATACTGAAATCTAGATGTCCATTGCGCATACAGTTTATACCTTGAGCTCTACAGTGCAGTGCATGGGTGTCCAGGTCATGCTGTAACATTCGGTCCCGGTCTCGTCTCCTGCTTCCACAGAGATCCTCACGTCGGCCACTGAGTCCCATGTGTAGCAGAATTCGGTCTTGTTAAGCCAGCAGAGGTTGCGCACGAACGGCACATCGGCGTCTGCGCTTCCTGCGTGACCCACGTCGATCTGCACGAAGGTCTTCTCTTCTGTGAGCGTCTGCACCACCAGCGAGTGAGTCCTGCGCTCCCACACCAGCCCACTGAAGCTGCCCTTCAGGATCCAGTTCTTGTTGGGCTGGTCCACCACTTGCCAGTAAATTATACCGATTGTCATCACGAAGAAAACGGCCACGCCGAGGCAGGCCACTGCCCCCTTCCACGTCTCGTTCATCTCTTTGAGCCCTGTGTCCCATGTTACCTCCGGGATGGGACTCGGGTTCCTGGCTCGCCCGTGCGGCATGACGAACTCGGATCTAATCAAGTCTAATCGATCGGGAAGCCTACAGAACTACAGAAATCCTCGAAAGTCTCATCGTGTCATGTTTTGACCGCAAAAAAGTTATTTTATTGCCCTCCGATGTCTTATTTGTCACACTGTGCATTAGTAGATAAGAAAGCGATAACCTAGCAGAATAAGTTAGTCAGAGTGACAGAAGTGAGCGCAGAGGAGTGAACAGCCTGAGATTTGGCAGCGATCTCTGCGACCGGCTTCCAAGCCGCGTTATTTGCTTGGCCTGCACTTTTCGCATGAGTCTGACGTAACCGTGAAGCTCTTCTTCAGAAAGGTGGAGGAGAGAGAGAGGTAAGGGGTGCCAGAGGATTTAGAAATCTTATGTCCAGCTAACTACTGTAAGGCGATCGGATAAATAACTCCAGAGAGAACAATGCTCAAAGCCGTGGCAGTGCGCTCTCTCCAAAGCGCATCTGGTTTGGCGCACTTCGCAAACGCCTTTTCACACCTTATTAACCTAAAAAACACTTCACTTCATTATAATACTTGACACACCTCAATGGGTCTGAATGAATGGCTTAAACTGTGAGCTCCGTGATGGTACTTCCAGATGCGCTGAATTTTTTGCGTGAAAATGGAGGTTATTCAAATGTTGTGTTTTTTTGTTGTTGCAATAATTAACTAATTTAAATTTAAATTATCTCACCAATCCATAAATTGCTTTGTAGTTCAAAAAAAGGCTATGGCTAAAATTGTTACAGCTTTAATTATGACAGAAAGTCTTGGAAAATTGGGATTTCCGAGTAGCTTAATGTGTTTGATTGTTGGGGGTTAATTATTGGGGGTACGTTGTGGGACTTACAGAACCATCTATACACATTACAGCAATTAATTATTCATATGAATGATCAGAATCAACATTCATGATCATGAATCATGCATATGAATGATTTAAGCGCATTTACTTATAAGAGAGCTTAGATGAATAACTCGACATGAGTCCCATAAGATTACTGAAACAGTTCTTTAAGAATGATGTATCTATACATCCATACAATTGTACATTACAGATAATCTGATTTTAAGGTTCGTGGAATTAGAAGGTTACAATGCATTTTATGCGTGTGCCAGGTCTTTGAATACAGTTGAAAGTGGGAAATTAACTGGAAGAACATTACACAGTTCACGGTTTTGAACATTCTGTACGTTGTTGTAAAGAAATGCAGTGTGTGTGTGTGTGTGTGTGTGTGTGTGTGTGTGTGTGTGTTCAGACACGCAAGCAGAGGTCAGCACGTGAAAAAATGCAAATGTCAAGTTCGATGTTGCAGCTGCAGTGTTGGAGGGACATCTACAAACCAGAGATTGACTGATTGCTGACAGTTGAAATAACATGAACACTGTTAGGAAAACAGTGAAATAGTTCCTATGTGAAAAATTATCAAACATGACTAAATTGAGCTACCGCCCATAGTTTATTGAGAAATTTGTGCAGTGTACTTCAAAGAAGCACATTGCAAAAACAACAACAAAAAAGCAGCAAAACAAAAACAGTTTTTACAAAATCTAAAGTGAAACACAATAATTCATGGGCAATTAAAAATAATGGATGCCAGTTTACTGATGACTGGCTGATCTTTTCCTATGTGAAATACACACGGAATGATGTAAACCTCTGCAAGTTCTGTGGTTGTATATCTTTTTTCCCCACATTCCTGCATTCAGGTTAAATGATATCCCAATCAGTGTAGTATGGGAAAATGTAAAAGGCAGAGACCTACCGTTTGACAAAAGTAATAAAACTGGAGAACTTTACAAGAAAAAAAATATCCCTTTCAGCTGAAGAAGCTTTTCATCTTCCTGTCTGGATCTTCAATTTACAATTTCCCCTTCCTTTTTGACATTTAATACAAGTCTAGTCAGGAAAGTTTCCATAGGTTTTTCCCTGGCTCTTCAGCTGGATTCTTGGACATGCAGAGGTCAAATCAAAGGCAGAGAATTTTTCATAATTTTTTTAGTTTTGTTTTACAATATAAATCTTTATCCACTTTCAATACATATTTTGTCCTATTATAGTCAAGATGTAGCAAAGAGAACATAGACAGAACATGATATATATATGCAGTATTCAAAGTGGAGCAAATTCCACGAGAGACAGTAAATCTGTAATTGGTATAGTATTCTTTTAAAATTCAACAAGTCAAATGTCTGAAGAAGAAAATGTGTAATCTTCTCTGTGTGCATAGAGGACAGCTTCAGTAATAAGCAAGCTGCTTGGTCAAATCTATAAATGGAAGGAGTTGGAGACCACTGTGAGACCAGACCTTTGAAAGAAGGTTGACTGGAGTCGGGTTGCATGTGGATATCTTCTCTTTGCACACCCTTTGCAAAACATTGGCAACTTTTCAGGAGGCTCATGCTCTGATTCCACATAAGGGACCTGGGCCAACCATTGCCTGGCATCATGTGACTGGCGATGCTTCCTTACTGTCTAATATTCAGCTAGGCAATTGTTCATTCACAAGAGTTGACTGTGGAGGATGAAGAAAACATGAATAAAATGCTAGATTCAATAGGGAGATATACAGTTGAATGCTATAATAGTTTTTAAGTAGTAATTCCAGTTCACATAAACACTTATACAATGGATTTGATAACCAGCACAGATTTTTTAAATGACTAAATCAGATGACACTGTCTCACATCATAGCCAGTATTTCTTAGTAAAGGAGGTGGTATTTGGAGGGACAGACACTTTGAGTGGTCATAAAATTTTGGCAGGATTTCCAGCTGATATAGGAGCCAAGGGAACCATTGCTACCAAAAAGAGACCACTAAACATACTTTCAAAGTAAACTAACCAGACTACCAGACAGAACTGGGAGACAAGGTTTATTCTGCATCTCAGTTCTGAATGGCTTCCCCAGCAGCTGGCTTACTGATATAAATGAGGACTGAATAATAGTCAACATTGCTGAAAGCTCAATATTTACTGAAAGTTAATAAAGTATCTTAGTACATATAAAAAGGTTCTCAGAGGCTAATTTTGGTTATGGTACCTCTTGGTGAGAGATCATTGACTGCTAGACCACTATGACACACTTTGCTCAGTTGACAGGGGACACATCATTGGATTGAGAGAAGAAGAATGCTCATTTTGACAAATTGCTCACCACATAATCCATTCTGGCCTAGCGATAGTAGCACTGGTTCCAGGCTCAGACAGACCATCAGTTGACCATTAGTAGACCATCCTGCAGCCACATGTTGTCTGTAATGGCAGGACTTCCAACTGACATTTTTCGGAAGGATAATGCTTGCCCACAAACAACACTAGTTTTCCAGGAATGTCTCTGTCGGACTGCAACAGTTCCTTTAATCATACCTCTTCATCCTAATTGTAATGACTCACACATATCATCACTCCATTCTAACAATTAAAGTTCTATTTAATTTAAACAACTTCTTTGTGGTGAATATTTTGTCTTTCTTTTGTCCAGCAAGACAAAAGATATTTTCTTTATACATATTGAGTTAACTTCAGTGTCAGTGCAGTGAACTGTACACTACAAACAATTTTTGCATTATTAAACAATATTGTTGCATTCTGTGAGCAGCAAAATGCACAGACTACCATGATAATTATGGCTTTACAGTAACATACAGTAACAAAGATATCATCCACAAACAGTTCACAGGAGCATACTGATTCATAAACTGAGATGTAATCCAAGTTTAAATCCAAATACAATCAGTTTTCTCTTGTATTCATGACTGATCTACTTTTATGATGGGTTCAAGTCTAATACTGCTAATTCTGTAGTGACAAGCAGGTAATAAGTTCACTGATTGGGATATGATTAGAAGAGTCAGGAGGACACATGGAGCATAGGGAGAGGTACATATTTTGGTGTGGTAACTCTGCCTGTGCAGTTTAAGAGCATGCCTTGAGTCACAGGCTGGGAAAGCAATTCCCCTCATTTAGACAGTGCTTGGATTGAAGCCTTGTCAAATGTTCCTTTTAGAAATACACTTAATCATTTTTACACCCACTGCAACACAAAATTAAACGTTAGGTCACGTGTGGATCGGCTCCTGTGGTATGTGCAAGCAGAAGGGGCAAGGTTTCCCTCTGCTGTCAAAAACAGTTCTGCATGGTAACTATAAATAGTAGAAAAGGTGCTGAGGTTATATGATATATAACTAAAGTGGAGCCTATCCCAAAATTCACTGGGCACTAATGAAATTGCTCTCAGCAGGACCTAGCAGCCGTTGCTGTTTCAGTGCTTCTTCTGGCCTATATTCCTGCCAACACTGATAGCTGTTCCTATGTGAGGACCAACTTGGTTGGAAGGAACCACTGAGACTTGTACCTGAGTCACTATTGTGGTGGGTTAGAGAACTGCCATTGTGCACTGATTTGGTTTAATTATTCCAATCTCCCTGTCCCAGATCACTCCCACAGAATGATGCTTCCACCACCATGCTTCACTACAGGGATAGTACATGGCATGCCATGATCAGATTCCTTCAGACATGATGCTTCGAATTGTGGCTAATATTAAATCTTGGTTTCTTTATGTACTTTTTTTGCACACTTGCTTTTTAATTCCAGGATGGATTTTAAGTGTCCTCTTTAAGCAAAATGCCTATAACTACAACGTCTATGCACTCATTAGCTCCACATCCACTAGAGGGCACTATAATCAAAATACTAACCCTAAACTATCACTCACGCCTGCTTTAGACTTTTGATCATATAACATTTGGAACAGATGCTGGGGACTCCTTACTGTCAAGCAACATGCAAATTCAACAATGAGCACACTCTTAATATCTGTACTTTTACAGCTTTTTGCAAAAACAGTGCAATTGCTCTGTGCAGGTCTTCAGAAAAGGAAGAGACTTTATCTGGACCCGGTGCCTTCCTCACACTGAGCTGGTTAAACGTGTGGCTGATTGTTAGAATCGTGTGAATTTGTGCTGTATAGATGTGTGGTGCTGGATATTTCAGCTCTGCAATAGAAATAGTTGTTTATACTATCACTGTATCGATTCAGTGTTTACTCCATTAGCTGTATACTCTTGAAATGACAAAACCCCTCAACCCTGGGAGTTTTTTAAACACTAGTCCCACCTAATCTAGCACCAATGACTCAAAGTCAAAGTCACTCAGATTGCCCGGTTTTCCTATTCACATGTAATAACAATAAAAGCAATACCAACAAAACCGATGTATTATTTCATGTTTTGTCTGTTCAACTTCCTTTAATCAAAAAAACAAACAAAGAAACCATTCAATTTCTGAATTTCATTCCTGCAACACATTGCACAATAGGCTGGGATATGGACCATTTATGGCTAAAATGAGGTTAAAAACAACAAAATAATGAACAGGCTATGTCAGCAGGTGACTGTAACCATCATGGTAGCAATAATGCAGTACGTTATAAAGCCGCATAAGCTACCTTTAAGAGTACATATTTTCTAGGAATGTCCATGCATTTTTCAACAATGCGAAACAAGACAAATCAGAAAAATAGAACTAATACATGCAAATCCCTTCTAATATTACATTTACACATTTACAGACTGAAAATTCAATTCCTTGAATCATTTATTGATTGACTAATTATTCTGTTTTTATTTTATTAGTAGCCTTAAATTGCTACATCCCATTTTCGGGAATGTGTTTTAGACCTGAAATGGATGTTTACTACAGAAAAAACCCACAATAAATATGTTTGATTAAGCTTTTTTTTTGCAATGAAGTACAAGTCTACATAAATGTAAGCAATACAGTTATTGTTTTTCTACAGTTTCCCACTTTTATCCTCATCTGGATCCATATTATTAATTAAACTATTATTATAATGGCAAATTGTTCATGCAGATGACTTTTAGTCTTTTTACTTTTTCAGATTTTAAGGCTAGAGAAAATAAAACATATAACAAATAGACATAATCCCTGAGTTACTTCAACAAGGGCCATTTAGGGTCAGACAAATGCATTGTTCAAATGCATCATCTTGAAACAATAAAGCATGTTGTCTCCTCTATGACACCAGTAGTAAGTTCCTACCAATGGTTGTCAGAGTTTAAAACAGGAAATGGTAACTGGGTGTTAAGGGTCCAAGGTTTATTAGTGAGGGTAACAAAGAGTATCCTGACTATTTGTAATGACAGTAGATCACACCCTGCTGAGTATGGGGAAGCAGATAGCTGCAGATCAGTGAGAGTGGCTGTGCTAAGCCCTGACCATAATCAAGATGCATAGTACAGGAACGTGAGTGTCAGATTTGGACTTTGGAGCAACAGAAAGAGGTCAGTTGGTCTAATGGCCCAGTTTCTATAGTGGAATGTGGCTGGGTACAGGGCATAGCTTGCATTATTTTAATCCTTACTAAAAGTTTTTTTTGGTATGGTAAACAAAATATAGTAGTATGGTAAAATGACTAGATCAGTAGTTGATCTTTTGCAGTGTTAGTTTTTCTCCAGATTGATATTAAATAAAATATTATTATTTTCATTCTTATTCTTATTTTTCTTATTATTTTATTGAAATTAAATAAATAAATAAGTATTCTAATACGTATTATACTGAGCAACTTACAATAAAGATGACAAGGTACCTTGCTCAACAGCGGTGGCTTGACAAATCTCGGATCTTATATAACCTTTTGATACGAAGATATGGGGTGAGGCACCACTGTCCAAAATATCCAAAAATATTCAAGACGAATAATGATTAAGCAGGGATTAAACATCTTTGAATCAAATGCTATTGGATTTTAAGATTTGTAACAAGATTTAGTGCAAGTTTGGGACTGCTGCATAAAACTTTTGTAAAACAGATCCCAGATGAGTCAGGATTCAGTTTTGTTCTATGAACTAATCAGACACAGGCTGAAAATGTGAGTCTTGAAGTTGTAATTAAAAGTGGTAAAAAAAAAAAAAAAAAGAAGCAATGTCACCGTTTAACCTTTTCGATGGGACTTTTGTTTTTGGGACTTTTATTGTGAAACGGAGCTGCACTTTCTGTAGTCATTAAGGAGGCGACGGAGCACCTTGAGCACGTTTGTTGTTCAAGGCTGGTTAGTGTACACTTTATTACAGCTTATGTAGCAGCTGTAATAAGAAATACAGACATGGCAAGGCGATTAATGTAAGTGATTTATGGTTTAATAACACACACATTGAGCTGGTGTATTATTATCAGTAAATGTTGATGAGATTAGTGTTGACTACAAACAAGGTCTTAATCTAACAGTTTAACGCTTGATTCCGTTTATTTTTAGCTGTTTAATTAATTGCTTATTAAAATAATGCGCTTTGACACTCTTACCTATTCATATAGACTGTGTGAATGATCATCTCTATATGTAACAGCATACAAGTGCCATCAGTTGTGCACTGAAGGGCGGTAGTGTTGTAAATATGTTTTTTATATATAGGTAAACTGCAATAGATTTAATCAGATCTTTAGGTAAAATGTACTCGTCTGGGTTATATAATAATTTAACTAATAATTGAATGTGTGCCGTTCATCTCTTACCCACAAATCATATTTATATGATTTGATCAGCCACGAGATGTTTGATTTACTAAATTCCAACCTCTGATTTTGCACTGGAGTTGCAAGGCGATATTAACTAGAGCTAAATGTAAAATTTGAGCCTCCAGTTTAACATCATGTAAAGTGCCTCTCAATCACTCATGCTACAAACTGTTTGGGCAAAAGGTGGCATGGTGGTATGTTACCGATATTGCTTACAACCGAAAATGTACATCATGTTAAACATTAACATGCAGAAATACAGTTATTATCAAAGCATTTTCTAGCTGGAGAAATTAGTGTACATGTACACTGCTGGCCAAACCTGAGTTCATGCTCATGTTGGCCTGGTTAGAGGGCAGATGGTTACCCTATATAGCTTTTCATATTAATTTCCTTAATTATTTGATGATTTATGATTGCTCCATTTTTGTCCAGGACAAATGCATGTACAATGCATTGTGATAAGTTCAAATAAGTAGATGCTGTAGATATTTAATGTTCCTGACAATCTTCATTGTGCTGTTTCACTAAATAACTATTTGTATGGTCAGTAATTATATAACGCTGTCTAGCTTCACTGTTATATATAGCACGGTGGCTTGGTGGGTAGCACCGGCACTTTACATAAGTAAAAGAAGGTCATGCGTTTAATCCTGGAGTGGAGCGACCTTTCTGTATGGAGCTTGTATGTCCTCCTTGTATCTCCAGGTTTCCTATGTCAGTCAAATGACCGGTGCTCAGCATTTCTTGGTACAGTGGGGGAAAATAAGTATTTGATACATTGCAGGTTTTCCAACCTACAAAGAGTGGATAAGTCTGTAATTTTTAAAAATTGATTTTTAAATAATTAATTTGGGTTTTATTGTATGAAATAAGTATTTAATAGAAAAACATTACATTTCATTTCATTTACAACATTTAGCAGACGTCCGTATCCAGAGCGACTTACAACTCATACAGTCTTACAATTCAAGCAATGGTGGGTTAAGGGTCTTGCTCAAGGACCAAACTGTGGCAGCTTGGCAGAGGTGGGATTTGAACCCTGGACCTTCAGGTCCAGAGTCCAGTACCCTAACCTCTAGGCTACTGCAAAAACAGAGCTTGATATTTGGTACAGAAACCTTTGTTTGCAAATACAGGTCAGATGTTTCTTGTGGTTCTTGACCATAATTTTGGTCCACTTATCCATACAGATCTTCTCCAGATCTTTCAGGATTCGGGGCTGGTAGAGAGGTTGAAATATGAGGACATGTATCTTTTATACAGGTAATGAGTGCAGAATAGGGAGATTTCTAAAAAAAAAAAAAAAACATATAGATCTGTGAGAGCCGGAATTCTTGCTGGTTTGTAGGTGATTAAATGCTTATTATGCAATATTATTATACGCATAATATTATGCTTATTTTAAACCTACAATGTGATTTTTCTTTTGGTTTTATTTTTGTTTTTTTGTCTTTAGATTCAGTCTCTGACAGTTGAAGTGTACTTTCGATAAAGGTTACAGATCTCTCCATTCTTTGTAGGTTAAAAACTGCAGAATTGGCAATGTACCAAATACGTATTTTCTCCACTGTATTTGTAGATGAAGCTGGCATGGCCCTTATAATGTTAGGAAGAATACAAACCTGTCTATTGCACGTCTCTGCTTGCTGCTCTTTTGCAAGTAGTTAATGCGAAGTACATCAATATTCATGAAAATAAATCAAATAAAAAATTTACAAACATCATGTATTACATAATGTTTAAGGCAGCAAATATACATATGCTGCACTTTTTTTTTTTAACTTGACCACCTTTTTAAGACTGCAGCATCTAAAGTTTTTGTTTTTGTTAAGATGTTGGTTATTGTCCAGATGGTCCTTAAATGGTGATTACCTGTACATATTAAACCTGATTTACCTGTTATCTTTTTCAGCTATCCTATTTACCAGCTGGGTAACCCTCAGCTGAGGATATTTAGACCCACCTTCAACATGACTCTTGTCAGACCAGGCAAGCCACAGCCACCTGACACAGTACAGTTCCGTGTATCCATGGAGTAAGTGTTTTGTGCTCTTCTGGTAGCTCTGGTCATGCAGTTATATTCAAATATAGTTAAACACAAAGATTTGGGCACTCTAAACCAAATGTTGTGTATTGCTGTTTTAATTTTTTTTTAAACTGAAATTTCAATCACAGTTGGGAACAAACTTCAATGTGACAACCTTTGGTGTGCGCAAAAGTACATGTTTACAGTTGATACACTTTTTTGTATGGGTTCGTAATTGACGTTAATTGTTCATTAAAACATGAAGAAATGTGTAGCAGGTAAAATCAGCATTTGACTAGAGCTGCGAATTGGGAATACAACTGGATATACAGTATCTAATAAATACGAAATAGAAAATAGTGCCTCGTGGTGTAATTTCGATTTTAACCACTAGGTGGCAGTCAAGTATTAGTAAAGAAATTATGGTGTAGCATGGTAGTGATGGTATGAACCGACCAGGGTGCTTCACATCACTATTTAGCCTGTTGGATAGTGTGTGGTATTTTTTCTCAGATTTGCAGACAACATTGAAACAGACAGTCAATCTGATTTGGTGGCTTTTTAAAGTCAGATTAAAACACATCTGCATTAAATTGGTGTCTTACTTCTGGAATTTGAATATTCATAAACTTGAATTGTGCATATTCATAGCAAGAAGAAGAATCAAGATTGTGGGGGGAGGGGGCTATGAATACCTAACACAACTAATCTAGACCTAAGAAACTGATAAATAAATTTTTTCTCACAGAACTTTTCAAATATATTAATACAGCAACTTCATTAGGTACAGCTTTTCAGCTGCTCCTTGACCCAGATATATAATCGACCAGTCGTGTGGCAGCAGCTCAGGACATTTAGGAATGCGGACATGGTCAAGATATCGAGTTGACGTTCAAACCGGGGATCAGAATGAAGAAGAAGGGTGATTTATGTGACTTTAGGTTGACTGGTTATTCTAAATTGTCCTGGTATGATAGCGTACTTGAATGAGTTTCTGCATGCCCAGGCAAGGGTGGTGTTCTGTTCATGGGGGCCATCTTCTTCCCCTTCCCTGCAGTCCCTCAGGGAGCTGTCGTTTCCAGTTGAGAGAAGGCTGTGCATGCAATTAGATATCGCTTCTCACTGGTGTGTGTTAATTGAATGTAAAGGCCTAGTGCTGATTGTGAAGAGCCATTGAGTTTAAGAAAGGTGCTATATAAGCATAACTAATAATAATAGTGCTGAATGCACAACACATTGAACCTTGAATCAGATGGGGTACAGCAGCAGAAGCCCACACCTGGTCCACTCCTGTCAGCTAAGAACAGGCAACTGAGGGTACAGTTCACACAGGCTTAGTAAAATTGGACAACAGATTGGGGAAAAACATTACCTGGTCAGACGAGTTGCATTTTCCACTGTGAAATTCGCATGGCGAGGTCAGAATTTGAGAGCAGGGATGCATCCCGCCTTGTATCAAAGATTCAGGTTGTAATGGAGTGGAGAATATTTTTGTGCCATAACTTGGTCCTTAATACCAGGTAAGCACGGTGTAAATGCCGCAGTGTACCTGAGTATTATTGGTGGCACTGTCCATCCCTTTATGACCACAGTGTACCATCTTCTGGTGATTACTTCCAGCGGGATAATGTGCCATGTCACAAAGCTCAAATCATCTCGAGGTGGTGTCTTGAACATGACATTGAGTTCACTGAACACATCTGGCCTCCACAGTCACCACATCTCAATCCAATAGAGCACCCTTGGGATGTGGTGGAACGAGAGATTCGCACCATCGATGTAGCACTGACAAATCTACCGCAGCTATGATGTCAATATGCACCAAAGTCTGTGAGTAATGTGCTCACCACCTTGCTTAATCTGTGCCATAAATATTTATGGCAATTCTGAAGGCAAAAGTGTGTTCGACCCGGTATTATGAAGGTGCTCTTTACAGAGAGGCCAGTGGATGTACATGTTTTATTGTCCCGAAGAACACAGGATGAAGATGCAAGCATGCACTGGATGGAATAGCAGTATCAAGGCAGCCATGGATCTATAGCTATACTGTGGTATGTGGTACCACCAGTTAATGTTCTCCCTCAGACACAGCATTTTAAAAATGAGAAATGACATTTGTTAATCAGGCAATGACCTATTGAAAATGCCCTCACTGTTAGAAACTTATAAAAAGTTATTAAGATGTAAAGAATCTGTCTGAAAGAGAGGCCATGCCGAGAGACTTTTTAAAAGAGGTGATAGAAGAAAGTTTTGTTTATTCATCTAACCACAGTTGTAAGCATAAAAGTTTGGGCACTACTGAGATCAAGTGGCAGATAAGGCATGTTTTTGTCATCAGATGCTCGAGTTGGGATTGGCATTAAAAGAAGGATCAATGTCAGAGAAAAGATCCTAATCCGAGCTATTACGTATGGTGCAGGATCTGTCATGCAGGACTGGTTCCTTCAAAGGAACTAGGACACGTGTTAGGATGCATTTGCACCATGGACTACATTAAGTACCAGAATGTTTTCTGTAGAAATCTGATTCTTTAAAAAAATATAATTGAGCCTTGGTTTGCTCTCCCAGCAGGACACCAATCCCAAACACAGCCAAATACATATATAAAGGGACAGTCATACTTTTTACATGACCATGGCCTAAAACTAAAGATCTTTCAAAGAACAGGAGAGGAGACTACCTCAAAGGATCTGGGTTCTATATCAAGGAGTGTCTTACATTCCTCTCTGAACTCTTATATCTTATCTTGCATTGTAGGAAAAGACTGTTATATTTAATATAGTTTTTTGTATATTTTTTTGTGTTCTTTGATCAAGTGGACATTGGTGGGTCCAAGGGTCAGTGTGAAATAAAGCTAACAAAATATTCATCTTTACCTAGTGCTGTAATAAATACTCATTCAAGTGATAACTGTAATATATACTGTCTGGTAGATTGTGAACACTGTGAATAATAACAATATTTTGAGTGACACTGTGGTGTCGTCATCTTGCAGCTCTATTGAACCCTGGTTTGATTCTGACCCTGGCCTTTGTCTGTGTGAAGTTTGCTGGTGCACCTCATGTTCCTGATGGTTTTCATCAGATAATTCAATTTCCTCATACATTCACATGGAAAGACATATGTGATATTAATTGCTCTTGCTGTAAAATGCCAGTGGGAATGTGTCTAAAGAATGCGGTTGTATAGACTTTAATGCTTTAGTAAGATTGGTATTACAAATTTTGGATGTTGGTGGTGTTTTATGCATAATTATTAATGTTATGGCAGCGTTGATGGTTATATATGATCCCTGATAGAAGTTCTGTAGCTTATCCATGTTGTAGAAACAAAAGCTTATAAGCTGATAAGTAATGTGAAAATCAAACAAATAATTTACTCCAAATACAAAGATATGTTCCATAACATTGGTGAATGAAGTTGTGGTGCTATTAGAGCCATATTTAATATTTTGTGTGACTTCGAGGAGCATGAAGGACTGCATCCATGTGGTTTGACGATAATTCATACAATTCATTGAAGTCATCAGGAATAGCAAAGATTGCAGTCTTGCATGCCTCCCAGAGTTCATCAAGATTTTTTGTTTTTGTCTTCCAAGCTTCCTCTTTCATTCTACCCCAAACATGCTCAATGATGCTCATGTCTGGTGACTGGGCTTTCCAGTCCTGGAGCACCATGATCTTCTTCTCCTTGAGGAACTTTGATATAGAGATGGATGTATGAGATGGAGCACCATCTTACTTCAAAATTTGACCCCTTTTATGATTGGGAATGTAAGAGGTAGCTAATACTGCTTGATATTTTAGGCTATTGATATTGCTTGAGGTGACCAGGCCTGGTGGAGCTCTGCTGCAGTGGAAGATGGGCTGGCTTTGGATTTTCTAACCTACAAACGTTCCTCCTGAGCAGTTGTCTTGCGGGGTCTGCCGGACCTGGGCTTGTCAAAAACATCTCCAGTCTCTTCAAATCTTTTTTAAAATTCCTTGTACTTGATGCTGAGACACATTAAAGGTAGCAGCCACCTCTGCAGTGGATCTCGTCTTCAGCCTCTTGATTATCAAGGCTTTGGTCGCAGGGTGGTCAAGTTGCAGTTCAAGTGAAGGTCTGGGGTGCTGGGGTTCTCTTTATACACACCCACTAATTAACCCATCAATTAGTGGGCACAGGTGAGGCTGTAAACTAGGATTGGGTGCATTATATGACAAGGCGACAAAACCTGACATGTGTTCACTACATGATCAATATTTCTGCAGCGAAGCAAATTTATTTTCGTGAATTAAACCTCATTTGGGAGGGTTTCAGCTTTCATATTAGTCATTTCTAAGTCAGGTTATAAGCTTTTGTTTCTACAACATGGATAAGCGACACAACTTCTGTCAGGGATTGTATATATCCTGTATACAACCTGTCAAGAAAATGTTTCTTCAAGTGATATCTGAACCTTTGGTTTTACTGGTGCTACTGGTTAGGGAAGTTGGAAGCAGCTAGATCACTTCAAAATGTAACCTTTTCATCTGTGTTAGAATTTGTCGAAACCAAAACAACTCTCAAAGTGGAGACACAGCTCATGGACATTTTCTGATGTTATTTTATTTATTTTTTTAATATTCTGATTGAGCCTCTCCCAGTTGTAAATGCACTGTTATGCTAAGCTAGGCTAGGCTGGCTTAGACTGTGCTACGCGATCTCCTACCTGGCTAGCTAGTTAGCTGTTCCCAAGCTGGAAATAGTGACACTGCATAAACAGTCTAATGGAATGTAATGTGTACACACGCACATGCACTCAAATGAGCTTATTAATGTACAGGAGCGGCTCACACACACATAGCCAAGACTCGAAACACATTATGTGTAAATTTTAGGGTCAAAGTCACATTTATTTCTATAGCGCTTACAATGGTGCAGCTTTACAATCTTATATGATCTTAAAAGGCCAATCCCAAATTGAAGCACTGCAAGCCTGGGGCAACAGTGGCAAGGAAAAACTACCTGAAAGTAGAAGGAAGAAACCTTTGGAGGACCAACACTCAAGAAGGGACCCGACCTCCATGGGTGGCCTAGATGTTGATAGAAATAATTAAGTTGTAATAATAGTAAAATGAAGTGAATAATACAATTGAAATCAGTAATGAAATTGAAAATAAATAACAAAATAGATTTCAGATAAAGAGTCCTCAGCAGTAAGTTATTGGAGGGGCATAATGTTCAAACTGGACAGTTTTTAAACAACTACAATTGTTTCTTCTACAGCAGCTATTAATACCATCACAACAAGCAACATCCACGAGAGCAGAGATGCTCCAAAATTTCAGCCAGGTTGTAGAGAACGCAGATGGCTTGCAATTGGCACACGCTGAAAGGGTAACATCTGTAACAGAGGGCATGGGGACGCTGAATGAGGGTACAGAACATCGTTTTGAATGAATGATGCAGGCATGTAGAGAAGCTCTAGTATAAGAGTCGCTCTGTTATTACTATTTCTAGCCTGCATCGTCTCCCTCCTAGGGAGTATGAAGACTGCTCCAGATGTGCTCTGTTGATCCACTCCTGTGTTCACATAATGTATGATGCCAACTGATAATGTATGACACAGATCTTGACGATCATCTTTATGACCACAGGCCATAAAGCATAAACGCATTCTGGCAGCAGCTTCTTCACCCCAGTAAGAAGCATAATCACAGAACACGTGTGCCTTTGTCTAAACTGTGTTCAGCTCATGCAATTTTGATGAGACCTCCATCGAATGTATTAACATTAGCAGGTCCCTGCTTGCACAGCCTCTACGATGCTCCACAAGCGTGTTGATGACTAGGATTTCACTCTCTCATCACATCCCCTTTTCTCTCATCACACTCTGACATCTTACTAATATTTTATTCATGACTCTGGTTCAATCTTGGTTTGTCTAGAGTACTTGGATAACGTGGCTTTGTTATCACTGTCAACCTCGGAAGGATTCCCACAAATGTTCCCACAAATAATTATTTGTCATTGGAGGCACCAGAAAATCCTCTGCATGAGCTGCTCCATGTAGCTCCCTGTAATTAGGAGCAGAAAGTTGTAGGTGGCTGCACAGTGACTGACTGGCCTCAGAAATGACTCATAATGGAGGCCTCTCTCATGACAGGCCTGATTTATTTTCTTCGAAATGGGGTGCTAAAGAGGTCTAAATGCTCTCTAAAAGCGCCCGAGGAAGGCCAGACAGTGATCCCCTTGTCTGTTCGAGACCTGCCGTTAATGGACGATGGTCGGAGATTTGTGTACCCACGTGGGATGCCCCGGTTGAAAAGGAGCCTCTTAGGTACTAATGCTGTTTGTGTAGGACATGCAAGACCAGAGAGAACTGCAGCACCCCCTCGTACAAACCAAGCTTGAGGGGCACAGATTCGTTTTGAAGCGTTCACAGACCGTGAGGTGTCTGATGGAGATAAATGGCCTGAAGTCAAACAGCACAGGAGTGAACTATTACGTCTACTATTTCTCAATCTGCATAGTTAGACCTTCTCTATCTGTTACCGTCATTATAAGCCCACCAGCACAGTGATATGTCTGAACCGCTCAGGCTAAGGCACTAAATACAGTGAGGAATGAACAGTGGTCAGGGGAGCACGGGGACTCGGTGGGTAGCACCGCCCCCTCTCAGCAAGAAGGTCCTGGCTTCGATCCCAGCATGAAGTGGTCTGGGTCCTTTCTGTGTAGTCTTCATGTCCTCCCCGTGTCTGTGTGGGTTTACTCGGGGGACTCCGGTTTCCTCCTACAGTCCAAAGACATGCTTAATAGGTTAAATGGTGTTTCTAAAGTGGCCCTTTGTGTATGACTGTGAATGTGCCTTGTGATAAATTGGCACTCCGTCTAGGGTTGTTCCTGCCCTTGCGTCCAGAGTTGCCAGGTGGGCACCGGCTGACCCACGACACTCTGTGGATTAAGCAGAAGATGATGAATGAATAGTGGTCTCATACAGGACCCAAAAAACTACACGGTGGCATCCCAATCACTGATGTACCTGCCATGTTTCCAGCTAGACTTGCCTTTGGATTGGTTTTCATGATTTGACTTGAGGCAGATGACTCGAAATGACGTTTTATTAAAAACTGGCATATTTAGGCGTTGAGAAAGTTGATTTGTTATTCATTTATTGTTGTTTAAACGTGATTTGGTAATTTTTTGTTTCAATGCAAACAAACCTAAATTCCTTACTTACTGACTTACTCCTATCTTTTGAAGCAGCTGATGAGTTTCCAGATCCTCTCCTAGACGTTTTCCCATATTAATAATAAACATCTGATCTTAAGTGGATTTGTGAGCTGCCATGACTGGATCCGCTTTCTCATGTTGCCATAGAATTTAGGATGGCATTAAGAAATGGTGCATATCATGGTCCCACTGATCTTTTGTATGCCTCTATGAGCTGTCCTAATGGGATTACCCATATTGGAATTAATGGTAACCGCCATGCACTCTCAAGGAATTCTCCTCAGCTCACAATTTAATCAGCTGTGCCCGTTACACCATTCACAATACTAATACCAATACTAGCGTACTTTGCTCTTGAAGCTTTGTATGGTTTTATTTCTCTAGTGTGATTATGCATAAATCATCCTGCACCACAGTCCTAGTCCCAGGACCTGAAGGGCCCTGAACTTCAAAAAGGTGGAACATGGATAGAGTCGAGACAAATGGTACTGAAACTCAACCCAAAACATCGACTAACTGGGATTTGGTGCTCAGAGAAAAAGACATGAACTGGCAACTCCAGCCCAAAGGGAATAAATAAAAACGGTGGCCTCGTCCGTAAACGGCTCGCAACCTGTGGTGATCCATGGTAGAGTTGTGTTCCGGTACTGCTTCATCTGTCTGTGTTGAGGCTGTCTTATGCTTCTCCTCACGTCGACGCAGCGCGGTTGCATTGAGAGCCTCTGCATCGTCCAAGCGGTGTGGACTGCAAAGCTGTGATTGGTCCGCTCTACATCATTTCGGCTTTCTTTGTAAAATCTTGCCAGAGATGGATCAAGTTGAGAAACGTCTAATTAAAGAGGTGAGGGATGTATGAACACCTTTATAATTCTGCCTCAAGGAGTTATGAGGACAGTCAGTATTGGTCAGCTCCAACTCGTTTTAAACATCGTTTTCACCTCTGCCCCGAACATTTGCGACCAGCTTCCTCGTCTGTGTGGATAAATTCCTCAGCTGCTCCCCGGTGTTGTGGCCATGAATTATTTCGTGGTGCTATGACCTCAACGCTGCAACAGAAATTAAAAACGATGGTGTCGCCTTGCGTCGACGTGACGGAGAAGCATAAACCACACTTCACACGTGGCAATAGCAAGTTCTCTGGGTTATTGACTCCTGTATAACGCATCATACGGTGTGTCACTTTCTTCTCTTACATTTGTGAATTTAGTTTCTGCCTATGTCTTGATCCTGAGCTTTCTTGAGGGTTCTCAATGGCTTCATCGTTGTTCTGCAGTCTCATTTAGCTACAGTTCATTTTCAGTCAAACCTCCTGGTGTTTCTGATTGTATACTGTACTTGTGCTTGAATGCTGGGTTTCTTGGGGCTTCATCTTGGGTCCTCTTTGGAAACCAGAGCTGAAATGCCTGTCTGTCTTTTTTATATGCTTTTCCACCATGCCACACACACACACACACACACACTCAGTCTGGGACATCTTGCTGCTCCGTAGTCATTGTGGTGTGGACTTGGAGACTAGCCTGGCATCTGGGGTTTGATTGATACTTTGCAGCACTAATGCGTGACAGAACGCTAAATTGCTTGCGGGGTTAATCTGATGTGGCGCCACCTTTCAAACTGTTCATTTCAGCAGCACTGGCCTCTTACCCAGAACAGGTCCCATCGCCACACACCATAGCTTAGATGAGCCTGTGGTTATCACTTGAACTTCTAGGAGGATGTAAAGCTGCACTTTCTCAGCAAACTTTTCATCATTAGATTTAAGCACTGTCCTATGGAGATGGAACGTCTTCATGAACTGAACTGTAACAAACACTTGTATATGTTCCAGCTCTATACGTGTCCCATCTGTAGGTTAGGAAGAAGGGTGTGCCCAACTCTGCAGTGGGTTTCCACCTTTCTGGTCTCACAAAAAGGAAGACTCCCGACTGGTCTTTTTTTTATTTTTTTAAAGCTCCTTTCTCCAAAGTCAACACACAACTTTCCTGCCACACGGATTGGTGCAACACTGGCAGGTTTATGAGATTATGTGCGTCTCCTCTGTAATCAGAGACCCTGCACTCATGGATATTTGTCTTGTAGCTGTAAAGTGTACGAGGGCACGTGTTTTCTTTCGTCTTCCTCAAGCAGACCTGTTCAAAGGAGGCCATTGAGAGAAAAAGCAAACAGGTATGATTGGAGCCAAACAGGAGCATGTGTCTGAAGACCTACAATCAGCTCACTGTCAACCCGTGTAATTACCTCTAACGTTCACATCAGAGCGAGAGAGAGAGAGAGAGAGAGAGAGAGAGAGAGAGAGAGAGAGAGAGAGAGAGAGAAAACGATAGAGAGCATTGAAACGAAGGCAGGGAGTGAAGGTGAGGAGACTGAACATACACATCATGAACTGAACGCATGCCAGCTTGTTGGCATCACCTCGACAGATTCCAAATCATTGCAGAAATGTCTTTGAAGACTTTACAGCTGCTTCTTTTCCAAAATTCAAAGATGAGAAGAAAATTCAGTCCAGCACGCATGCATACAAAGGTAAGAAAAAGCTGCAACGCAGGGGTGTCGTGTGGCATTTCTTAGCATCAGTCGGATCCACCCGTCTCCTAAGGGTTGCAAATCAATAACTCTAGTACTGCTTTAAAGCACTATCCTCCTGATGGGAGTTGTCTTGTTCAGTATCGTCCCATGAACATTGCTCGATCAGTGCTTTATTGTTCATCCTCATTATCTTACTCGGTATACAGTCCAGTGCTGGGAGACTTGTTCATCTTTAAATCCCTTTCTTGTAAGAATGAAAAAAAACTCTGGTATAGTAGCTGTTGAAAAACAAGAGCTTTGGGAAATTGGTTGTGGATGGAGCGTTTACTGGCTACTGACGTCTCTTGCTCCTTGTCCAAGAAATCAGGCAAACAAACGATGCCAAGCCGAGGGTGCAAGAGGGGTAATGAGCCCTGTCCAGCTTCACGGTATGCTCTTCTAAGCCAATGGTGCGAACGTCTGCAAAAGTCCTTCTTATAGCTGCAGCTGAATATATGCTGTTTCTTAATGACCTTGGAGACTCTAGTGGTTCTGTGGTAAGAACCTGAGGGGCTGAGTTAAGTTCTGGGATGGAGCTTACTACATGAAGGTCAAAAATAATGGACTGGCACCAAACTGTTTATCTGCTTCTGCTCATTGAATTTTGGGTTAGGCTCCAGACCCTCTCAGGATTAGCAGGGGTAAAACATGGCACTTTCTTTTGCTGAAACTCTGGCTGATTTGATAAAGTGATGTTGTAAAGTGATGATTATGAAATGTGCTAATTTAGGCTTACAGCTTATAAGAACATGGATTTGATGCCAATCTGGCCCAGACCTAAACCCAAGTGAGCATCTCTGGAGAGACCTGAAAATGGCCGTCTACCAACGTTCACCATCCAAACTGATGGAACTGGAGAGGATCTGGAAGGAAGAATGGCAGAGAATCCCCAAATCAAGGTGTAAAAACTTGTTGCATCATTCCAAAGAAGACTCAAGGCTGTACCTGCTCAAAGGGGGGCTTCTACTAAATACTGAACAAAGCGTCTCAATACTTACGACCATGTGATATTTTAGTTTTTCTTTTGTCATGTGATGGGATACGGAGTGTATATTAATGAAAAATAAAATGACCTTTTTTTATTTTAGCAAATGGCTGCAATGAAACAAAGAGTGATCCATTTAAAGGGGTCTGAATAGTTTCGGTACCCACTGTAACTGTAGCCCTAAACCCTTGTGTTGAATTTGAATGTATGTCAGTACAGTTGTTAAAGAAACTGTGTATTATATTGAACTTTTCTTTTGGGATTTTGGGATTCTCTTTCATATAATGTGAATTAGAAGAAACAAATACACAAAGCACGCTGTTACTGTAATGTATAGGGGTACCTTGGTACTCGTTATTGATTCATTCTAGAAGGCTTGTCGAGAATCGGAAGGTACCTGTGGGGTATAACAGATGTTCTGTATGTAGAAGAAGCAACTTCTTTACTTGTGTTAACACTAACTTTTCAAAGGAATCACTTCCACAGGACTACGTATAAGAAGAAAATTTAAACATGTTTATTTGAAATTGTCTTGGTTATTCCCAAGGTTTCTACCTTCAATATTCAGGGAGTTTTTCCTTTCCACTGTCCCCCTAGGCTTGCTCCATTTAGGATTGGTCTTTTAAGATCATATAATATGGTAAATCTGCTTTGAGACAATGTTCCGTTCTAAAAAGCGCTATAGAAATAAATTTGACTTTAACTTTGACCAAGCAAACGTTTTTCCATAAGGGATAATGTCAATTGCAGAGAGCAAAACAGCTACTACACCTGTCCCCACCACACCCTACCCTCATTATTGTTTTATATTTTTTCTTTACGATGTATGCATCGTTTTATCATGACGCTATAAAACAACAAATATCAGAAATAGTCATGAACATATTATACATATCTGCTCTCAACGTCTTACACGTTGATATTTTAACACCTTTAAAACATTTTCAAACGCTTAATGTCAGTTATAAGATTTTAGATTTGTTTTGAACTTTGAACACACTAAATTATTAAACACTTTGAAACAGTAAGCAGAACTATTGCTCACTCTTACCTCAGTGGAAACAATTATTTTGTGTATTTGATTTGTGGATTCATGGCAGACGGGAACAAGCATATATATATCGCCTGTAGTTTTGAGCAGTTTTTAATTATGGTCAATGTGGAAAAATGGTATGATCACTTCTACAGCCTTTTTACTAGGTATATTCACATTACGGTTCAAAACATTAACCTACATCTTCTTTCATATCAAAGTGTTGAAATTAAAACCCAAGCGCTTACTCAGCTCCCGCTCAGCTAACAGCCTGAAAGCCCACATGATGCAGGATAGGATCGTTACTACACAGCAGTTCTCAGGGGGTCCATGGTGTCCTCTGATAACGGCGCGAGTTCTCCAAACCGGCCAATCTATTAACAGAGTAGCGCCGGTGCTCTGAGTGTGTAGCTGAGTTTTAGCTTTTCGTTAATTTTTTTTCTTCCGGCCCTCTCCTCAAAGAATATGGATGGATTTAATACTTTCTACTGTTCTTAGGCTTTGCGCAAACATCCTGCTTTGCTTCTTTAGCTCTGTTTTCAAGGGCTCTCAGTGCTTTTAATTTGAGCCTTCAAATGACACTCTGTATTTTACTGCTCGCTTTATATTAGTTTTCCACAAACGTTCTACTTTCCCAGGCAGAATGTGACTCGCATGTACATTCATGCACACGAACCTATTGGCTGAGACTGGAATATGTGTCAGCTCTGTTATGCGCCCCTGAAGAGTCAGGAGTTTGAAGGGCTCACAGAGGGCAACTGAATGTCAGAAGGGTCTGCTTTCAGGAAAGGAGGAAGGAGTAAGTCATACAGAAGGAGCATAAGAAGTGCAGGTCGAAATGAATTACTGTCTTACTGTACTAATGACTTCAGACAAGAGCAGGTACTGTGGAGTGTGTGTCTGTCTGTCTTTGTGTATCAAGATGCCACAGTCTCCTGACCTGGCATTGGATGCTTTTGTTTCTCAGACTTGTCATCGCATGCACACGCTTTGATTGCGATTCACCTGAAGATTTGACGACACAGTAGCATCTCCGATGTTGTGTTGTCTTAAGGAGAGCTTTATCTCCTGTAGTGGCGTCTCCTCCAGGGTTCTTGGGACCTGTTCATGTGTGTGTGTGTGTATGTGTGTGTGTGTGTGTGTGTGTGTCCTTTGTTTGAGAACCTCTCCAGATCGTTTTGCGCTCAGGCTGGTTTGAACATATGTTTTCTTCTAAACCCATTTGTAGCTTCTCATATTCAGCCAGATTCTGCAATGTTACAGAATATTCAGTGTGTTTATTTGAATTTAATAATCTGATCATAATCAAAATTCTGTAGTACTCAGATTATTCAAGTGTTCTTTTAAACAGCAAATTGATTTCTCAGATCGGATTGAGGCCCAAAGCTCAGAAGAACGTTAAGGGAGCTGCATTTTAGCGAATTAATCCGATTTTTCAGTGAATGAACTGTCTGGGTAGTGGCTAGCAACATGCTCGCCAGGTCCTTTCCTACCCAGAAGATTTAGCTTTTTTTGAGCTGGTTTCCATAGACATGGTTGCTTGTTTTTCTGTTGGGATCTGGCAACTCTGAAATTAAATGGAACACCCATGAAATGGCTACAAGACACTTTTGGGGAGACTGAAATGCAGTATATGCTAGATGAGATTCATTATTTAATTATTAAAGGTTGTCTTCATGCTACATCCTTCTCTGAGATTACTGGCTGGTTTTGAAGTAGAAATCCGATTATGGTTTACAAGTCATGTTAACCTGAAGTTTTCCAATATCGGATTACCAGAGGGCATGTAAAGTGCATTGGATTACTGACTAAATCAGATTTTCTTCAGTTGTACAGTAAACACACTCAGTGTTTGCGTCTCTGTTTTAGTCTCACCTGACCAGAGAACCAGTTAGTAGAATTCCAGGTTTTACTCTTGTGGTTTCTTCGGACACACCTTCCAAACAGTTTGTTACCATGAAGATGGCGTGTAATTGTATATTCAGGATGTGGCGACTCCCATTTTCTGCTGATCTGACCCTTCTCTATGTGTGACTATGTGGGAGGGGAAAATCACCAAGTTCTCCTTTCAGCAGCTTCCTTACAGCTTTTAAACTGTGACTGACCTATATCACTCTTACTCAATTTGTGGATTCTATAACCTTTCCCGTCTTGATGAAGGACTAAGGGAATTTGGACTCATTGTTCATTTTTCCATTCTTAAATGTTTAGAAACCTAAAAGTTTCCCGAGCATGCTCACCTGATCCCAATACTGCTTATATGTAGGCCTGCTTGCACGGCACAACGGACTTTATGGTTGTACTTCCTTTGGGGCTGATGTTGTGTTTTTCAAGTGGGCCTGAGCATGTTACAGAGTACCGCAGAGCAATCACACTATTCTAACAAACCACACTTTGGGGGTCAAACATGGTTGTGCTCAGTATGGATCCCCTGGTGTGAGTACGACCTAAAGATTTAGAATTCATCATGGAGTGAATTCTCATATACCATTAGAGGTGTGTGTGTGTGTGTGTGTGTGTGTGTCTGTGTGCACGCAGTATGAGCGGGGTCACTGTGTGGCCTCACTGCACTATGGGAGGTGAGTTTGGCTGCGTGATTACAGAGCATGAGCAAGTGTCTCCTAAAATGAGTAGAGAAAGCTGCTGTAATGAAAGACCTGGCCTCTGCCTCCCAGCTTCTAAATCTGGAAGGAAGCAGGAACCGATGTACACACGACTAACATTCCCTGCGGCTGCAGGCCGACCGAGCGCTGCCGTGTGTGTGTCTGTGTTTACCCTGAAGCTCACACACTTCAGTTTGGTGCTGACAATAAGTCAGAGACGATGAGCTCGTCTACCCGCTGTACAAATCTTGAAGGAACGTTGCAAGCGCCGCTTTCACATCCAGACTGCTCTCTCCACAGAAGTAGCTCCTGGATTGCACAGTCAAAAATCACTTCTTACAGGACACTTTAACGTGAACAACAACTTTGTCGGCAATCGCTACTGTACGCTCTTTGTTGGCTTGCGTCAGACTGGGTGTGGCACAACAGGTCAACAGCATGGCCTGTTTAGACTGTCGATGGGTACGAGATGCATTAAAAAGAAATTCTGTGCAACAGATCAAACAAATGTTGTGGAACAAACAAATATGGAACAATGTTACCTACAGTATGAACTCTTCTTCGACCTCTTTTTTTTAAAATTTTTTTTTATTTCGGGCAGCACAGTGGCTCGGTGGGTAGCCCCACTGCCTCACAGCAAGAAGCTTCCGGGTTCAATCCCAGGGTGGAGCGACCTGGCTCCTTTCTGTGTGGAGTCTGCATGTCCTCCCCGTGTCTGTGTGGGTACTCCGGTTTCCTCCCACAGTCCAAAGACGTGTGTTCGGTTAATTGGTGTCTCTAAGGTGGCCCTCAGTGTGTGACTATTTGCATGACTGTGTGTGTGTGTGCACCCTACAATGGGTTGGGGCCATGTCTAGGGTTGTTCCTGCCTCTGAGTTTCTTGTCTTTTTTTTTCCCTTGTCTTTCCTGAGATTATGAACTGAATCTGGGTGTGTTTGGTGACTGATGGACTTCTGATACTTTACTCTGCCCTGCTCTATTCTTAATGCCCTTTTACATGGCAAAATTTACAATTCAATGAAAAGCTTTATTTGTCGATATAAATTTAATTTGAATACTTTTACCAACTATAATAGGAAGTCGAATAATGTGACTGTCGTTTCTTTTGTTATATTTGGACTTTAAAGGAACACGGCTCTTCCTTTGTCCAAAAAGAAGAAGAAAAAGTTTTACTCAGTCTGAGGCTTTTGACACCTCTGTGCTCGAGACGTTCTTCTAGTAAAGTTTGACCTTTTAGGGCTTTTAGTGGTAGCAATTAGACGGGAGCTCATATGCCTCCGACTCATCCAAATCCGTTCTTTGTTCACTCTGCTTTTTAAAATACTTTACTGCTGTTGAATGACCTTCTAAAGTATCACAGGTGCACAATATTGAAGCAGATCCTTTTAGGCAACAAAGACTTTGAAACAGTTTATTTGCTATCAAATGCAATCCTTTTTGGTCTTTTTCGTGGTTTACACCACAAGACTAAAATATTCTTCTTACAAACATGAGTCTCTTCAAAGCTCCTGTCAAATTCTTCCCCCAGGCAACATGTGAAGGACCACCCTACATCACCCAACCACTGCTGCAAGGTCATACAGGTGTTTGGGGTTTAAATAGGCCACTTAGTATTTGACTTGTGTGCAAAGGCATGGCTACAATACTGACTGGGTGGAAGACTTCTCCAAACCTTCAACTTAGAAGGCCAATGACTTTAACATCCATGAAAATCTCAAAATTTAGGCCCTTAAATCCATTAGTAACATCCCTAGAACCCACCTAAAACGTATGCCTTTAGAGAATTTCACTTTTCTAGCTAAATAAACCTAGTATAGTAAACTGGGTTAATAGTGTAGTAAACTGGCCCTGAGAGTGGAGTTGAGTATAGCACACACAAGACTTGAACTTAGTTTATGGTGCTGAAATAGTACTTCCATGCTCCTGAAAGCCTGTCTGTACTTCTCCTCGTGCTCTCCTTTTAAGACAATTTGGGGGATGGTCACTCTTCCCCCAGACAGCAAGTCATGTCTGCATGTGGCACTGGACCTGGTCAGATGGTACCACCATGATTCAAACCTAGATAACCATGGAGGGTGGTGTAATGTTTCTAGGTCTTTGGACTGCTGCACCACCTGAGGATGTGATTATGGAAATGTGGGATAGGGGAGAAAAAATGGGAGTAATGGGGAAATTTCCTTATACATAGAACTAAATAAATACTTGTTCCTATTGCCATTTCTCTACACCCCCCCCCTTAATCTCCCCCTCCATCCAAAAAAGAGTCAAGTCAGTATTAAAGAATGTTCATGAATGAACGCCTTTCCAGTTTTTGTTATTAACATTTCTACAGCAGCGTTGCTTGCCAGTTGGCATTTTCGTCCGACAGAAAGGTTCAGAGGAACTTCATAACTCTTCTTCATCACTTGTTTCTTTGCTGAAGCGGCGTATGGTACTGCTTAGATGTCAGTATTTACTGTAGCAGGATCAGTGTCAGGCTCACAAAGAGGAAAACCAGAGTCAAGTCCTTATCAGGCCGTGTGGTTTGGAGCCTTCCACGCTGCCCGATAAGCCCATCTCGCGTTCCTCGAATGGGTTGCTAGATGTTATCGCACTTGTGCACATTTCTCTAGTCTCTCTGACTCTCTGCTCAAGGGCTTGGTTTATAAACAAGCATTGTCCAGACCAAGCGACCGAGGACTATCAGGCAGCATGCTGTCTCTGCACCGTGACCCAGCACAAAAGCAGTTACTGTCTACCATCATTTGCTGGTATGATCCAGATCTCTGGCAGAGACCCATTCCCGTTCCCACACACACATTTTACTGATACACGACAGGGAACACTTGCACCCTCGTCACACTCTTCATGTTTTGTAGACCCATTTCTTGTTTTCATCTCTTAACCACACATTTCACCTTTAACATATGAGCATCTGGTATCTTTTGTGTAATCATCATCTTTTGTTTTAAGCAAGAGGGTTTGTTCAACCAAGCCAATATAACATGATCGTTTTTCATTTCTATTCAAATTCATTTATAGAGCGCTTTTTACAATGGTACATTGTCTCAAAGCAGCTTTACAATGTTATATTATTATATCTTAAAAGGCCAATCCCACGTTGATCAAGCCTAGTGTGACAGTGGCAAGGAAAAACTCCCTGAAAGTAGAAGGAAGAAACGTTGGGAGGATCAAGACTCAACAGGGGACCCGTCCTCCATGGGTGACCTAGATGTTAATTAAATAAATACTTATTAAGTATATTAAATTATAGCTAAAATATAGGTAAACAACAATTTAAATTAGTAGTTATAACTAAATTATATCTAAATAGATTGTAAAATGAGTCCTCAGTGGGAGGCCCTTGGAAGGACATCGTCTCCTAACGTCCAAACGATGGAGGCAGTTAATGCACTCTGGTGGGACTGGTTTCTGTTGATGAAGACCAGTAGAGTGATGCTGGGCTGGAAGAACATCTATGTGTGTGGAACTGGTACCAAAATATCGGATCTGGGCGAAAAGAGAAAGTGTAGTTATTGATGGGTTAGAAGCACCGAGTCTATTATCAATCAAGTTTTTAGACTTGTTATATCAACACACTGCCCTTGTTCACAATGGCTTTGAATATTTAGGTTTTTTTGAAGTTCTGATGTTCTAATTATCTGTGTGATTTATATTGATTTTAGTATAGAACTTATTTCAATTCCTTTCAAAAACTTTCCATATGAATGGATGTGAGAATATGAAGCCGGCAGTGCTTTCAAGCAGGATATGTATGCACGGCTCCCTTGCACAGCCCTGTAATGGACAAGTGTGCCATCCACGGGGTGTGCCATCTGCACCTTCGCCATGTTCAAGGGGCATGTGTGCAAGATCACGAAGAAAAAGAGAGGCTGAGTCATGAAGAAAAATTGTATGAAGAAGTAACCATATTAGAATAAGTTCCTCAGTGCTGCTCTGCTCTCTGATAAAGTTCTAGTATAGTCACTTTTTAACAAATAAAAGCCGTAGTACATGTGAGCAGAACATTCACCTAAAAACAGCAGATTTCAGATATGTTTTATGATGTCTTAACAGCTTAGAATCCTTATCTGCAGGTTTTAGACAAGATTTAAGCTCCCATTACTTTGTGTGAACAGCCAGAAACTCTCTTGCTTTTGATAAATCAGGGATGCTTTAAGCTTTTAGAAGTTTCAAGTGGCTCTTGGAAAAGCTTCTAGCTCAGGATGAAGTGGTGTTCTGTGTCCAACATTGCTTCACCATGTGTAATCCATATCCTGTCTGTGATTCACCTCTGGGGATATTGATCTCTCTTTATTGATCTCTCTCTTTATCTCCATCTCTCTCATTTTCTCTCACTCTCTCTCACTCTCTATCTCTCTCTTGCATTTGCTGTCTCTCTCATTCGCTCTGCCTCTTTCTCTCGCTCTCGCTCTCTCTCATTCTCTCTTGCATTCTGTTGTAAGACTAAGCCCTATCTTTAGTCGGCCACAGTCAGTGGTGTGGATCTCCTCCAAAACCAGAAACGTGAACTGTATATTTAATACTATATTTATATACAGTTTGGTCTCTCGTGTATTTCTGTTCCACATCTAGAATCCTGATGTGTCCTGACCCTAAAGTGTTGGGTAATTTTCTTTTCAGCTACACGTTGTTAAACCGCAACAATGCCAGTGTCCATCCAAGAGCAAACTCTCATAAATTCGGCATGTTATAAAGTCCAATAACTCTTGTTTAACAAATTAACCTGCCTGTAATCCAGCTGCAATATACTTCAGGGAAAGTCCACTTCTATTTCACAGATGGCCCTTCATCAGCTTATCTCGTCCTCGGAGGATCCCTAAATGGCTGCCAGCGTTTTAGTGTCGTGTCGGAAAAAGCCACAGCCCTTGTCAAGGTGCAAGCGAGACTGCAAACCAAAAGCATCCCTCACCCACTGAGGACCAAGCAGAAAAACACCCGAGAGGAAAAAGCAAATAAATAGGGAGTGTTTATCCCAGCTGGGCAGATATTTCGGTATTTCTGACTCTCTGCCTGTGGCTGCATCTCTCAGGAATAATGGATTTTTATTGGCTCTTCCTTTGCTGCTCGTGGGTAATGGTTTATTTTTGTTCATAAATGTTGCATCTGAAATAGACTGGTATATTTAGGGCGTTTAGATTTTTGCAAAATGTGCCTGATGGCAAGTGGCACATAGTAGAGACGATCCTGTCCTACAACCTCAAGTTTTACACTATTCTGGAACCATTTCATACTTTTCCAGAGCAAAAAAGTACTTGGCCAGCAAGTCCCATCAGTTTTCCAGAGCCAATATGTCGCTGGTTTGAGAAACTGAAGAAATGGTGGCAGGTGCTCATTGTTATAACAGCAAAAGGTTAAGTAAGAGGAGTCTAGGTCCTCGCTTTGTTCAGTTAACATCACTTTGCATGAGCTGAGCTTAGACATTAAACAGCCATGGTCAGCAGTGGAGAGGAGAAGTTTGTGATGCATGAATGTGAAATCTTGAGCAAAGCCAGGCTCAAACTCATCCTTCTCTCGTTGAGGAGATGAAGTTAAATAGTTAAATTAAATAGCTTCTGATCAGGGGGCTATTATAGGAACAGAGCTTTAGGAGTGCTAGGCATATACTAAGCAAATATCTTGTACGTTTACATTGTAATGTAATGATGGATGATCATTCCCACACTTCAGAAGGAAGAACATCTGACTTTTTGGAAGGAATGACACTAACAAATCGAAGAAAGCTTCCTTTAATGCTGAGCCTGTGAACCATCATTTGTTTTCATACCAATTGCAGTATTTTGGTTTTTTCTTTTATGTTATTTCAGTTTGGGCAGCACAGTGTCTTGGTGGGTAGCAAGAAGGTCCAGGGTTCATGCCAGGGTGGAGCGGTCGGTCTAGGTTCTTTCTGTGTGGAGTCTGCATGCCCTGCTTGTGTCTGCATGGGTTTACTCTGGGTACTTCAGTTTCCTCCCACAGTCCAAAGACATGTGTGTTAGGTTAATTGGTGTCTCTAAAAGAGGCCGTGTGCGTGTGTGTGTGTGTGTACCCTACGGTGGATTAGCGCCCCATCTAGGGTCGTTCCTGCCCTTGCACCCAGAGTTGCCGGGTCGGCACTGGTTGGCCCGCGACCCCGTGTGGAAAATAATGAAAGAATGAATATTTCAGTTGTATTACAGAAATGTTATGTTTACACCCTATACATTATCAGCTCACCAGAGACAAACTTTGCTTCGAATGCCAACTAATCTGCCATGGGTTTCAAAGGGCCCTGTTTAAGGAACCCTAGGAGATTTTTAGCTGTAGGTTCCACCACTCAAGATACAAGTACCTACCTAGATTCTTCTCCATCCCATGGAACCTTGTGTGAAGCCCTGCCTACACACCTCCCACTGGGCAATACGTGACAGGGTGTTGGTCAGATTGCTAGTTAAGGTTCTTTATAGGGTAATGAAGTATAATTCTTGCACATGCTGGACTGTGAATCTGCACACATTACCTGTGTGTTGGTTGCAAGGCCTAATAATCTGCTCTCCTGAACCGTCGGGACTCAGTCCATTCCCACACACTGAGACACACACACATGCTTCCCTGGCTAAATGTGCCTTTGTTCCTCCTCAGCTGGCATCAATCAGGCCTTGCACTGGCCCTCACAAAAGCCCCTTCAGCGCAGCTAAGTTTGCCTTGGCACTGCAGCCCGTTTTGTCACTGCACACTCCTCTACGTTAGCGGGATTCTTTTTCATAGCTGGCTTCCTGGTTTTGGTCCCTCCGAGAGATTGTGCTTTGTAAGCAATTAAACCTGTTTGAGGGCTTGGGCTTCCAGGTTATGCATCACTCCAGCAGAACTGCGGATCTGCAAAAGGTTCTGGTGATAACATTCTGTATTTGGTGCAGTGCTTCAGCCTTTTATTATTTAAGCCAGGTCTCTTTTTATCGCTTCCTCTGGTGTCATGTTCAGCCTTCTTTCCCGTCAACACAACTTCCGTTCTCCCGTCAACACTCCGTCAATCGAGTTTAAAAACTTCAAGCCTGCTTCTGCAGCCCCTGCTCCCTCCCTCAGGGATTCTCCTGTTCGAACTTGGAATGAACCAGTCAGAGGTATAGGGGTTGATGGATCATGTTGAAATTTCCAGCACATCAGGTCTGATAGCAAATAAATCTGTTTGAAAACACCGCCTTATACCCAGCCTGTGTCTGTACATTGGAGGGACTGTTTGCTGTAATCGAAATTAAAACAGGTTTTAGTTGAACTGTAATAGTTTGTAGAGATTTGGTGAGATCCTAGCAGATGCTAGTGCAGTTGGTATTAGATGAAGCAGGTAGTAAATAAAGTAGGAACAGAATGTGACTGAATGGGAACTAAAGGTGAAATAAAGGTGCTCCAATGAAGTCGTGTCATTGTGTAAAAGGTAAATAAAAACAAAATAGGATGATTTGCAAATCCTTATTAAGCCATATTTAGTTGAATACACTACAAAGACAAGATATTTAATGTTCAAAAGGATAAACCTAGTTGCCTATTGCAAATATTTACTCATTTGGAATTTGATGCCTGCAACACGTTCCAAAAAAATTGGGACAGGGGCGTGTTTAGCACTTAGTTTTACATCACGCTTCCTTTTAATAACACTCGATAAGTGTTTGGGAACTGAGGACACTAATTGTTGAAGCTTTGTAGGCTGATTTTTTTTTCTGCATTCTTGCTTGATGTAAAACTTCAGCTGCTCAACAGTCCAGGGTCTCCGTTGTCGTATTTTGCACTTGCGCCACACAATTTCAAAATGAGTGAATATTTGCTAAAAACAATCAAGTTTATCCGTTTGAACATATAATATCTTGTCTTTGTAGTATATTCAATTGAATATATGTTGAAAAGGATTTGCAAATCATCGTATTTTGTTTTTATTTATGCTTTACACAACGTCCCAACTTCATTGGAAATGGGGTCTGTATGTAAAGCGGTTTGGGCCGTTTTCATTGCAAAACAATGTCAAAGGTAGTAAATAAATAGTATAAAGAATAACAGCGTAGTTTGATTGAACATCGTTGCTCGATATCAGACAAGAAATACGACTGTTGTAGAGCTTGTGCAATATGGAAACGTTTTGCGTGATCCAGAACCAGGACAGTTCCACAGGTCATCAAGCCAGTTAAGAGAACTATTTGATTAATTAAGCAACCAGAGAACTATTTATGTGATTAATTGCCTGATGATAAGTCTTGTTCTCCTTGTTCTCTGTGTGTGTGTGTGCGTGTGCGTGTGCATTCAGGTGATAGCGTTGGCGGATGCAGCAGAGGATACCCGAGCATGTTTGGTTCATGCTTTCTCAAGGTTGCGTAGTGCCACCCATCTACTCATCCTTCTGGTTTCACTGTGGCAGGGGCTTGGGACAGATCAGACCACCATACTGGAGTCTACACTGCTGCCTCTCCTGCAGGACACATCACAACTGGTAACCCCATACACACACACACACACACACACACACACACAGCTAGAATCTGACTGCTACAGTTCTTGCTGTCGTTCACAGCATCTGTAGTCAAAGAAATACCGCACACACTCCTCTGAGTACCACATTTCAGGCTGGGCCCTTGACCTCGGAGGCCCCTAAGTGTAAACGGCCCCCTGTTGGCTGACATGGCTGAAAGCTACTGAATAGTTTGTGCTCTTTGAGAATGCTATCGCGGGATGGTGCGGGTGTAGGTTGAGGACCTGTGACAGCTTTCTCTCAAACACTGACTTATTCTATTCTGAAAATAAACAGACGGGAAGAAGTCTCTCATTCACTATCACCACCACTGTGACCCTCACGTGTGGCACTTTTATAGGTTACAACATGTCACTTCATCAACTTTTTGCCCTCTAATACTCATGTTTCTGGGTGTCCGCAAACTTTTGTCTATATTCATGTCCATTCACATCATTATTGAGGTTGATGCTGCACTGTTGTGTGAAGTTCAGGTTCTTAATCCATGGTCAGGTCCAGTTTAGTGAGATTGAATCCCTGTAGCGTGTCCTGGGTCTGCCCTCGGGTCTCTGTTTAAAAAATGTCTGAAACAGCCTTTATTCCATTATTTCTATTATCATCAAGTGCATTATCAAGTGCTATTTACCAAACTCAAATGTCCCCATAAGGATATTTTTGCACAACAGAAACTGGGAATAATTTTTGTTTTTAGAGAAACTTGTGGGAGTGTAGTGTGTCTCTCTCTCTCCGTCTGTCTCTGTCCCTCTGTCTCACTCTCTCTGTCTCTCTGTCTCTCTGTCTCTCTCTCTCTCTCTCTCTCTCTGTCTCTCTCTCTCTCTCTGTCTCTCTCTGTCTCTCTCTCTCTCTGTCTCTCTCTCTCTCTGTCTCTCTCTCTCTCTCTCTCTCTCTCTCTCTCTCT
>JAUZST010012622.1:0-11361 GCA_034779995.1 Parotocinclus haroldoi
GTCCAATGTCAGCACACCTGGTACACGAGATCTCAGCCTGCATGCATGCGTTCTTTCCAATAAAAGTACAAAACGAAATAAATACTTTTTTTTTTTTTTTTTTAATCGAAAAAGCTATCATTCTGGTAATTGTGTTTGTAGGGCTTGCATAAGTTTTTTAAAGTCATATATTCCTTTGAAGCTTCTATTACTCTGTAGTGCTCTGTAAAGAGATTGTTTTCAGTGTTAAACGCAAGCAGCAGTAATTATTCACATTTAACAGCATAAGATGGTGTGGTTACCAGAAATATACTTATTAGCAGCCAGATAGAAAAGTTTCTTTAAAATTTTCTTTCAAAATAGCATTTAGTCACGTATCAGGCAGATGTGTAAATTATTATAGATGTGGTCTGATTTGACACTGGGTCTTGCCACAAGAGGGCATAAAAACACTTACCAGCTGCCCTAAAAAAAGGCTTATAGAGGCAATATCTCTTGTTGTTCAAAAGTTACCAATACAGAAAATTCTAAGCTTGTGTTGTGCGTCACAGGTAACTGAAGATAGAATTTATGTAAGAAGAGTGACATGAATCAAGACATGATTCTGATGTCTGGGGAATTCCCTATCATTGACGCAGACTTCAATAACCGACACAGCACCATTACATCCCTAATGGCCAAATCAGAGAAACAGGTACTGTAAACGACAAGCCAAGCTGTCAGAAGGCTGCTACAGGTGAAAAAAAAAACCTCCACAAAGGTTTTGACAGCCTTTGTAAAAAGTCCGCGGTGAAGCACGCAACATCTTGCAGCAGAATGTGGTGTCAGCGAGTCATCCCTTGTACAGATTCTTCATACCCACATGTGGCACCCCTTCAAGATCCAGCTGCAGCAAAAACTGTCAAAAGGTGAACCTGATAGACATGTCAAGTTCTGCACCTTGGCGTTCAACCAACATCAACGGGATCCCGCATTTGCAAAGTGTATTCCGTTCAGTGACAAGGCCAATTTCTGTCAGTGCTGAGGTCAACCACCAGAACATGAGGTAGGGGAGTGAAGAAAATCCTCACTGGATGGCAGAAACCAAAGTTATAGGTGATGTAAAGGTTATGATGGCGTGTGGAATATGGGTAACCAGACCCATTTTCATCGACCAGACCCTAAATGTACAGCGTTCCCATCCATTCTAATCAAATATGTCAGTTTCTCCTGTTATTTCCAACAGGATGGGGTTCCACTGAATTATGGTTTAGGTGTTCATCAGTGGCTGAATACTCAAGTCCCTAATCGTTGGATTGGCCGTCATGGACCTGTGGAATGGTCGCCCAGATCATCTGACCTCACCCCACTTGACTTCAATCTATGGGGTCATCTCAAACAAATTGTGTATGCTGAGAAAATCTGAAACAAACACCACCTAGAGCAGAGCATCATGGAGGCTTGTGACAGCGTTTCTCCAGAGATTCTCATGTGGGTTCATAACGACCGGACAATTTACCCTGTATACTATCAATGCATTCATAAATATGAAGTTTCCTGCGATTCCAATAACTCGTCCTTGGTGACCTTTTCTGTTAATGAATGTAGTTTAATGTTTAAATAAAGACGAAAAGTACTGTCAGAAGGCAGTTTGTGAGAGAAAAATAATAATTCATAGTAACTCTGTAGTTCATTACAGTATACAAAGAAGTGGGTAACCAAGAAGTCATTATGACCCCCATTTCCAGAGACTCACAAAGGCATACTATTATAGTAATATTATGGCAATCTCTGACATGACACCTGGTATCATAAAACATGAGAAAATGTCAACGTGAGAGACGTAGGACAGAAAAAGTCTGTGAAATAGAGGCACGCCTGAAGCCTGGAGATATTATCTGGCAGTCCGGTACCCTCGCCTCTCATTTATACTCAAAGAGTCTCTTTATAAGCCAAGGCTACAAAGCCGAAAGCAATGCAGATTAGGCACAAAGCCCACTATGTTGAGCCTACACGCTTGCAAATTCAGAGATACAGCACACACACTAGCAACCATGCAAACTGACCACTAAATGAATTCAGCCTTGTCAAAGAAAATGGCTAATGTTTATAGTGTTCTTTTTGTTTTCCTCCTTCTGTCTAGCTCAATAGCACGTCAGCTTCCCACCTGACGCAAGCCTCCCCCTTAAGCGAATGCAGGCTTGTTCGATTTTCATTGTTCTTTTCACTCCCTCTCCCTTGTCGAGTGATGTTTGCCTGCATGGTGGAATTCATGAATTGCTGATATTCACAGCCAAGCATGTTAATTAGGCGTTGAAGGCAATGAGACGTGATTCCGGCCTAAACACCGGTGCAAAATGTTTTCAGTAAACAGTTTTCAGTAGTAAGTTATGATCTGCAGGTGCTCTGTGGAAAATCCTTATGTTTACAGCACACATTCTGTGACAGAAGAGTGAGTAATAACAACAATGGAAGAATGGGAGGAGTCTTTCATTCAGCCAGCAGAGCTTCTTGTTCGCTAATGAAAACTTGATGAGTGAACAGATTAGATAAAACCCACATTAACTTACTTTGGAGGCCTGTCGATGCCAGCGCTGGTATTCAGCCAGAGTGTCAAAGTTAACGTAGTACGTCTGGGCCTGGGGGCCGGCAGAACTGAACATGAGGCAGTGTTGCCGCCTCTTCACCTCTTCCACCTGGGAATATAGAAATGGTTAGGATTTCTTGTACAGATATGCAGCATTTATCTTCCACCTGATCAAAGTCTGTTGGCTTTAACAGCCGGGGAAATAGAGTGTCCAAAGTTCGATATTAGACTATACAGCACTGCACTGAAATCTAACTACCATATTTACTCAGGATTCCCCTGTAATTGCTTATTCATGTGCAGTGCTGTGCAAAAGTCTTAGACCACTGTTAGATTTGCTGTTTTAGCAATTGTTTGATGGCCATACCTCATAGTGCCACCGATTAGACCCAATAAGTTAAATATTTTCCCACTTATCTTCACTTTTCACTCAATCACTATCAATCATCAATCACTTTTTTGATGAAACGTTTGCCTTTTAACCGAAAGAACATCTCTTACCCAAAAGCCCATTCCTAATCAAGCTTCTGCAGACTGTAGAAGGATTAATATGGCATCCCGATGAAGCTGCTTTATGCTGCTAATGCTTTACTTTGTGCATTATCTGGCTGCCTTCTATTAAATATTGAAATAATCATATATGGTCATTACACTTTAGTTAAATTGATATCTCAACTAGTGGTGGCTTAAGACTTTGCACTACTGTTACAATGCCCCATACAGCAGCGTATGATTATAAAGCAATGGGTTTTGTTTCTTCTGCCCTCCTCACTTCTCACACACATCACTATTTGTGGTGGATTCTCATTCAGTGGTGCACTTTCCTTGGGGATGCTCGGCAGGACAACAACTAACAGCATTCAAAAGCCAATCAGACCGTTCTAACTTGGCTGATGTGTTTAGAGACTATTTGTGCAAGTTACTCATGTTTGTTTGGATTATTTTCTGCTACTTAATTGTAAGGTAATTGTAATCTCTAAATTGCATTTGCAAAAGTATGTGCCTGTCCTACTGTAAAAAAGATCAAATACCCTTTATATTTAGGTTATATACCTAAAAAAAGAAAAAAAACCCCTATGTGATTATGGTAATGTCCGGTTAATGTCCGTTTCGGCCAAGGTCCTGTTTCACGGAACATAAAGCAGAAGCAACACACACCTCTATTTGACTAGTCAACTGATCTGTCCTCTAGGGTTATTTACCCAGACACACTTTCAAACGTGATCGCCTGTACTATCCACAGCTAGCCCAAGAAAGTATTTTGTTCTTTAGTTGGGAACATCGTGCCTGCAAAGAGAGCTTGGTAACCGTAGTATGCAAGTAAAAAGGAGGCTGAGAATATTATGCACCAAGTTATGACCGTTTCACAGAACATTACATCGTTTAAATACCTGCTGGTTTAAAGTAAATTGAGGCATGTGGTGTTAAATTTTGTTTGATACATGTTTTACATTTACGTCATTTGGCAGACGCCCTTATCCAGAGTGACGTACAATTTATACAGTCTTACAATCCAAGCGAGGACTATTTATGCCCACGTTCACACGGTACAAAGCTTTCTTTGTTACACATTATGATTTGGATTTTGTTTTGTAGGGTCTTCTGTTGTCATTTCCAGCCTTGGATCCTGCCTGCCTGCCTGTTGTCTCGTTATGTTTTAGTTCTGTTTTAATAAAAGTTCCGTTTATTCTGTTACAATAAACCTGGTTTTTCCTGGTTTTTCCAAATCGCCTTTTTCTCCGCCTCTACACCGTTCGTGACACACTAGGACATCTCTGTGCAATCCGGCATTTGCCATACTCTTTGGGGTGCTTGCATATAGCTAAAGATGATTTTTTTTTCCCCCATGTTCTTATATTGCCAAATAAATTATTTCAAGGACCCATCCAGCACGTTGGAGTTTCCTTTATTGAAATAAAGAAAGGGGCAGTATCACACATGATCGCTTCTGTGAGGTGAAAAAACGCTCATTAAAGTGCTTTGAAAGCACGCAGCAACAAGTGAGCTTGCTGTTACAGCTGCACTTACCTCCTTAATTAGCTGTTTTCTCATCCCTCAGAGAGATAGCTGAGCTGCTTTCTGTCAAAGCAATGAGTCTTTTTCACAGCTTTCAAAGTGATAATAACTCCCCCTCCATGTTCTGACTGGTCGGCTCAGAATCGATCCGTATTAAAAAGCGTTGGTTATGATTATCCTTGATCTTCCTGTTTAGGCAGGAGACATTTGATTCATTTGCTATACGAATCGTCATATCGCTCACCCTGACGGGACATCCCTAATTCAACAGTCACTGAATGTCATACTAAACGAAAACGACTAATTGTCATCATAGATTTTGACACGGGGTGGCAAGGTGGAATGGTTATGGTTCCTTTCTGTGTGAAGTTTGCATGTCTTCCCTGTGTCCGCGAGGATTTCCTCCCAGTACTTTGGTTTCCTCCCACAGTTCAAAGACATGCGAGTTGGATTAATTAGTTTCCCTTGTGTGTGTATGCAATACAATGCTTTGGCTTCCTGTCTAAGGTTATTCCTGCCTTGCATCCCATGTTGCCGGTTCGGCAACGTCTCTACTGCAACCCTGTCCAGGATCAAGCAGGTCAGAAAGTGAAGACATTTTGAGACTGTAAACGTGAAGATGTTCAATAGCTTGCAGGAACCTAAAGAATGCTAAAGACCTAGACATTTCAGAGGTACAAACCTAAATGTACTTACAGCTTTATAAAGGCTAGATGACACAATTCTGCTTTCAGTACAATATTATTTAATTACTGTATCCTGCACACTGCTTATTACTACATTCCTGCTGACTCAGAGGTAATGTAAATCTAGCTACGAGGTTCTCTGTGCTCATGTCCCAGCATCCCGGCTCCTCCTTTCCCTGTCATCTACAGCTGCGTTTATAGAGCTTGTGTCTCTTTTTCTAAGGGAAAGGACGGGGGTGAAGGGGCAGATTACGGGCATTTGCAAACTCAATTCCTTGGCTTACCTTTCCTCCAACCAGGGGCAGGATGTGCATCTTTCCTGTTAGGCTGTCCTTTACAGAGGCCACGATCAGGCAGGTGCCACACAGGATGACCTGTCGTTCCGCCCACTTGTGGAGCTGCGTCTTACCCTTCCGCACGCTGAAGACGCCTTTTAGCAGCGTTCGTTCCTGCTGGTCCGTGTTCACTGGCCACTCTGGAACACGCGTGAAATCATTTCAGCTAAGTAGTAGGTTATTACGAGAAGGGTTCATACAAATATACAAAATTGGGCCCAAAGAAAGAGCATAGCAGCACATGGCAGAGCAGCACAAACTCACCCCTTCACATACGCATACACTAGGGTTTTATATGTCAATATTACTTTCCTTTTGAATTACAGGTTTGTCATTTCAGTAGTGTAAAGTACTCATGACCAGTAGTATTTGAGAGAGGTTTTGTGCCCCTAGGTCACTGTTTCAGTACATGAAGCCACTTTAAATGTTTTACTTATAGTAGGTTTAATGGAAAGAAAAATCTTTAAGTAAAAATGATTACTTTCGTTTGTGGCAACAGGTTTATTATTTCAGTAATAGAAATGACTTATACTAATACAGAATTCTGCTAATACAGAATTTGGGCTAGTAGTGCGCAGTCGGCATTTCACGGTTCAGTGCTGAAGCTCAGTATCACGCTGGTGCCTTAGATGTTTAAAGGTGCAGCTTTATTTCTAACAGAATAACTTTCCGCACTTACCGCATTAGCCTAACTTTTGAGCATCTAGCCTCCACTAATGCTCATGTTGCAATAGTTCTGGCAAATAACTGCCTGCTTTGAGTAGAGATGGGTCAGATCCGATCCTATATCAGTATCGGGTCCAATTTGACATCATTGTCGCTCTAATCCAGAGCGAATTACAGTTAATACAGTTTTACAATCCAAGCATTTGTGGGTTAACGGCCTTGCTCAGAAACCCATCTGTGGCAGAGGTGGGGTTTGAACCCTGGAACTTCTGGACCTTCTGGTTCATAGTCCAGTACCTTTAACACTAGACCATCACAGTCCCAGAGGTCAAATACTAATAAGAAAAATACTAATGGCACAAGATAATGTGTGGCCGCACCCATGCAATATGTGACAGACCTTAACGCGGAGTCCAACTGAGAGGCAGCTGATACAATACGATGCTGACACAAACACACACAGGCCATGTATTAATCAAGGCCATATGCAGAAAGTCAGTGCAGGCAGTCTTTGCTCACAAATGGTATAAAGCTGCCAGCAAATGATGTCACCTGTTCTTGTCAGTTATTAGTGACACACGATTTATTAGGTCATTACATGCAGATGTGTAATGACCCATGTTTCACAATGGCGGTCACATAGATTACGATCTTTACACTTCCAGATGTTGTTTACATAACCAAACCGTGCTTGTCACAATTATGGTAACGATTAACTGTAATACAAAGAGAGTCAATAAGTTAATTTCATTTTTTAACTTCATGTTAAATTCTCCTATGGACTGATATGGACTATACTGATGAAATATTTAATTGCCATACGATCGTTTACTGTCGGGTGGTGGATCATTTTCAGGACTGCAGAGACATTATTACTCCGTTTTGTAGATGATAACACTAACAGTGGCTCATCTGTTGTTGCACACTTTGCGTTAATTATCCTCTAATCCTGGACACAGGATGCTGGTGGCTGAATATTTGTGACTATGTTTAGCAACTCCAGCAGCACTGCATCTTAACACATCACTGTGTCAGTGTCACTGCCGAGAATGATCGACCATGATCCATGATACGGGCCATTAGATAAAAAATTTAAGGGGACTAAACGTATACAGCGAGACAGATGGACTACAGTCTGTCATTGTAGAACTACAAAGTCCATCTATATGGTAAGTGTAACTGCTAAGACTGACAGTGAGTGTAGACCTCCTAAGTGACTGGTAAGTTTATATGTCCATGGTCCAGTAAGGTTATTAACCTACCTACTAACGCACATCATTATACACTCCTCACAAATGTTAGGCGATATTTCATATATTTCCTAAGTGTTGTGAGCAGTGTTACCATGGCAGATACATCAGCAGTTATAATGACACACGTAACAGCCCAGAGCCTGGAGCAGAACGTTTTAATAAACACAAAGTTTTATTAACGTTACGCAGCACCAGCACAAGCAGCCTGAATCCTCAGCAAAGTCTGGCTGGCGTTGCACTTCTTATAAGTTATCCCTCAAATGTGCTGGAGAGCAGAGTGGTGACCCGGTTTTTGAGAAGTCAGGGACAGCAAGTATAGATGGAAGACCTGCTTCTCTACAGACACACAAGAGTTAAATAGCTAGCTTCTGCATGCGTCTTAGTTTTTTGCTCTTTTCTGCATTACCGGTTCACACTGTAAATGCAACAGAAGAAATGTTGCACTGTCGCATAAAATGCAGTTTCTCATTAACGTGTCTAACTAAATGTCTTTCTGAGAGAGCGTGCAAGAGAAATATCACTGAAATTGTGAATAGGTAAGTAGGTACTATTACATTCACAGGATTTTTTGCAAGGATAATTTGCAAGAATATATTTAGGCATCCTCTGTCAGCATACAGAATCGTTCTCCTTATATGACATTCTGACTGAGTAAGCAAAAGACAGAGACCGGCAGGTATCAGCAAATTAAGAGCACCACTAAAACAGACACCCCCTCTCCACCACATACACACACCTTGGACAATGCTCAAAACCTTGAGCTCATCCTTCCTGGCTACAGTCTACATGATGAATGTTGGGCTTCTGCCACATTAAAGTCAACTCTTTCAGTATGATTACATAGCAAGTTTGGCTTCGGTATGAAACTTCTGAAGGACAAAACAGAAACGCACAGATGCTCGGTGTGCCAGAACTCAAACACACTCTGGCTAATAGCCACGCAAACCGAGCACAAAGGGCATGCTTATTTGTTTCCAATATCATCTGATAACAGATAAAACTTTGTGGCTCTCAGAATTCGGAGACAGAAATTCCCACAATATCCTGCTCACTTATTTCCACTTTATTCGAAAAAACATGAGTTACTGGGATTGGGGAACACCCCAGTTGGAATAAACTTTAGTTGATCCAGCCCATAAAATTCCTACTTTGTTACATTTTATTTAAAATCCCACCTCCTTTCAAGTCACCTTAATATTTTGACTGTTATGTTCACTGTTCTTACAGCATGTACTTTATATGTCTGATCTTACAATGTGATTGGATGATAAGCATTCTGATGACCAATATCAGAACAGCTTTTTTTATACCAAAATGGTGTCAATCTGCAACAAGGAACAACAAGCTTTATGCACGCAAATATATTACATATACAAATACCACAATAACACCTTTGCTTGGTTGTACTTAAGCAACTATAGTTCAAACTAATGTTACTTGGCAGTATTATATGGACCTTTGTAGCATGCTGCGTTAAGGCAGGGCAGGGAAATGTTACCGTTGCATAGCAACAACTAATTTGTTGTAGCCCTACGTTTTGGCAGAAGGTATTAAAGCATATTAAAGCATTTTGGTTGAAGGTATTGTCAGTATTAAAGCTCAGTTCATATGTAATTCAGGGCTACTTTGATTTGTTTCCATAAATTATTGTAAAATAAAAACACACACTTTTAAAAGAACTCCCCAGGTCGTGTGTTATCCTGAATAACATCACGGTAGTGATGAAATTCGCTTACAGCTTGTGCCCAAGACCACAGCCATAATGCTATTTGCGACAAAATAAACTCTCATGTTCTATTGATTAAATATAAAACTAAAAACCTTTACCTCCTAATTAACCATTGAATGAACTAAAAGATTAGGTCACTTGATGGAAGGTAACTGGAGGGTTAATGGTGCAGATATCAGGTTAGGGATTAATTTGCTCCATATATTATAGCTGTTTGGAGGGCAGGGTTCAACTGCATTACTCTCACATAGAGTAATGATCACATGATCAGATTGGGACACCTAACCCAGCTTAAGTTAAGAATGAGCCAAGCATCGATACCTTTAGCACATTTCAAAAGCACTATAAACATATTTAGTAAAACAGACAAGTATCAGAAAATGTAAACGCATGGTTAACTAAACATACTTTGTATGATGTAGCAGTTTCCAAATAAAAATGATTGCATAAAAAAACAGACCACTACCTCCTCAATCGCAGGTGTTTCCAAAATTTTTACAAATTAAAATAAGATAAAATGAGATTATCATACTCCCCAAAGCGAGTGACGTGAATAAAAGCAAAGTGCAACATAGCCAACAATTGGGTGGATGTGAAGCAGCCAAAAAACAGAAAAAAAAACCTCCTCCTTTCAAAGATGACCAGATCTCTAGGCTTGGGTTTGACTGCACTTCTATACTGATGTTTTGTTCTGTTGCGTTTTAAAGCCAAGAACATGCATTAAGGGAATTTATTACTAGCAACAGATGTTCGCTTCCACGAGACCACAGGAAAACACTTGTCTCATCGTCCGTCTGTTTGAGAATTCTTCATAACAGAAGGCTATCCAATCCACAGTAACCAAACGGAATGAACAGAAATGCGTCCATACGAATAAAAGGTATGCACCATTTAACATCTTTAGCGACTCCACCATTTCTTATCTCTGTGGAGCCACAAGCAGAGGTGGGAGTTAAATAGCAGACGTCTGTCATTCGTCTGTGTTTGTATGTGCAACTACCTTATGGTCGTGTGCTCACTTTATTATTAGCTCATGTTTGTATTCATGTCCCAAACTGAGACTGGTTGATGTGGTTCCAACTTGGTTGATGTGTTTAGAGACTTTTTGTGCAAGTTACTCGTGTTTGTGTGGATGAATGTCCACTTATTTATACCAAGCGTTACATAGAGTTTGTACATGTATGTGCTTGGCCTACTGTAAGCAGTATTTTCTGTTTATCCCCCACTACCTGTATATTCTCTCTCGACTACAACTATATGACTGGTTCACATAGTTGAACTTCTGTTTCAACTCACTGATATACTGTGCTGTTCGTAAAACTGTCGATGAATGAATGTATTTTTGGTTTCAGTCGCACGCATCAGATCCATCATACCATCCTCTTAAACGTTAAAAAGACAGGGTTGTAACAGTAACTGACTATTTCCAATAGTTTTTGTAAATTTCCACAAATTCAAAACGCGGTGGCATTAAAGATGCTGTGCAAGTGTTCAGCCCATGTTTTCAGTGGCATCTCTGATGCATTTATGTGTCGTTTTCTTGTGAAAATACCCCTATATTTACATTACAGTTGCATAAGGATACTGTAGTAATGCCTCCTCAAAGCCTTTTTGGTCACCATCCCGTCTCACAAAACATAATTCAGTCATGAAACGTTGCATACCTGTATGTGTTCTGTATGTCTGTGTGTGTATATTAGCACTGTCTTAGAATTGTCCTTTTATGCAACTGTGCTTGTGTCAGCACTATATCAGCATAGCACTTTAACCTGTGCATTGTCACGAGCCTTGTTTAGCATAACCTGTCATAACCTCTGTCTATGTGCGTTCTTAGCTCCCAGTACCCTGTTTGCTTTAGCGTTGCATGTTAGTTTTAGCCACATTGTTGCACCCCGTTTGTCCTGTTATTCAGTTTGGTAATTTTTCATGACCCCGGCTCAGCCACGGGTCATGCAGCGCGCGCGCGCGCGTCAGCAGCGTCAAACTCATCTCCAAGGCTAAAATCACCACCGTTAAAATGACCTTTGTTATCGTACTGGCTTATATAGTGTGCTGGACTCCGTTTTTCTCCGTACAGATGTGGTCAGCATGGGATCCTGAAGCACCAAGGGAAGGTGAGTTTCTTTTAACA
>JAUZST010012623.1:0-11360 GCA_034779995.1 Parotocinclus haroldoi
ACACACATACAGGATAAAATATACTAATATACAACCTATATTCCTCCATAATGTATCCAGGCTAGTGACTGCACTGCCTAACAGGGTACTAGAACCTTCTTTCAGTTGCACAGGTTAATCCAAAATAAATGCTGTAGTTCATCAATCATACATATAATCCCAACAGCTCAATCTTTATTTATTTCTTTTTGTCAGCGAGTGTTTTTGATTTAAAAACAATTTTTTTTTTTTTGGAAAAAGCCTCCTCAGCACCCGAGCTTCTGTACCACCCACGCACTCAAAGTTCCATGCTGTTTTGTAAGACTGGTGCTTTTGAAATTCTTTAGAGCCTTAAGGTTATGACCATTTAACCTTTTGTTTCCTTTCATCTATATCAGGTTCCATGGAGTTCAGTCTCACCTTTTGTGACACAGTGATGTGTTCCCCAGGTAGCACCCCTTCAGACATGATCTCAGTTTTTCCTACAAGGAAAAAACAAGGTGGTATGTAAAGCGGAGAGGCCACAGCTTCGTGTGAAAGATTACTTTAACTAGATTGAGCTTTACTCACTACACTACCTAATGAACACTCATTGTTTTTTTTTAATATGTCTGGTATGGATTAAGTGTCTCTGTGCTCGCTTCCATGTCAAGATGGCTCAATATATTCTCTCTGCCTGTTAAATACTACAGTGAATTAACTGACTGTTCCATGATATGTTGCAACACGATTTCATCATACTAGCATTTGATTGGAAACGCAGTTTCATCACCTACACAGCGTTCAGCTCTCATTAAGTACCTTAAGGGTAGTGCGTAAGATTTTCAGCAATGTGTAATTAAACGCGTCTTATAATGTGGTTTGTCTTGGCAGCGTTATATTGTCGTTTCACAATACAGAGTTCACGATTCGACTTTCTCACAATTATCGATTTTACATCTGAAGAAAACGTATTGCTTTTATCTTTCTGAAGCATAAACGATGCAAAACTAGCAAATGTGCTTTCTTGTTTAAACAAAGACGCTGTAGTCTCATGCAATTCAGATTTATTAATAACTAGAAATATAAATAAAGAAGTGCTGCTTTCGACCGAAAGTCACCGTGAATAACGAACTTAATGCAAAATACATTTTAAAACAGTCCTCTTATTCCCAGTTATCGATGTACTTCAGCAGTTCTATTTTCCACCGAACTACTTTTGGGTGTGGTGATTAACACCCAAATAAATCCTTTCATGACGAATGGTTAGCTACATATTACTTTTGCATATTTGTTAATGTAACAGCGGATTAACTCTGAGGAAAATTACCATCTTTAAGCACTGACTGCTGTATGATCTATAAAGGTGTTTTAACTGATCCTTATAGATTATCAGTGGCTAAAGCATGTAAGGCTCAGATATACAGATGACCATGAGAATGTTTTCGGCAAGGGGTTCTCACCTGTGCGTCTCAAAAAGGATCTTGCTGTCCTGTATAAACTTGACCCTGCCAGCGCAGTTGTTAGTTCTCCTTAAATAAAGAGACGTGCAGTATTTTAGACTCTGGGACCACTCTGGTCATTTGAAAATACTGGATATAGGGAATTAAGTCGTCTTGTTTTCTTGACTGCTACGGTTGAATATGCAGCGTCAAAGGAAACAGCATTACACAAGACTTTGTCTGTGGTGTGTATTGTGCATTAGCATTTGAAGTAAACTTCTCACAATAATTGGGGGATGTTTCATTTTGATATATTTGATTTTGTGAGCAGTGTATATTGAACTGTCTAGATATTATGCCTCTTGCCAAAAGATAACGCTTTTTACATAAAAGTTGAGCTGTAGATGTAATTGCTACATTCACATCACTAATAAACCTTGAAGTAGTTGTTAAATATTCAGTTTGGAATAAGGACATACATGTATGCTAGTCAGATTCTGGTCTTTTTGTCTTATTGAACACTTTCTGGACGCGTGGCTTTTTTGTATGGTTAAAAAGTGTGATTATAAAAGAAAAAAGAAAGCTGTCTTACTTGTATCTAATTCATGTCTGAATGACAGAAAACTAGTACAAGTGAACCTTTGCAGACTGTCTCACAGGAAGTAGTGCGGAAGTTAAACAGCTTTGCATGTCCAAAGTGGATTATTTTACTATAATCTTTAAGTGTGTCAAAGTTAATGCTAGTGTAAGTATTGCGTTAACATGAAAACATTTCAACCCCAGTACATTGTCAGTGGCTTTATTCTCATTCTTGCTGTTTGACCCTGGAATGGAACAGCAGCTACTGATGTATCTGAAATGGTTACATAATCGTCTTTACAACATTTTAGGTATTATATTGACTGACTTAAAGGAAACAGAACTGGGTATAGCAATTAAGGACTTTAAACACGTACATGTACTCTGTTCTCATACCACGCCATAGCTGGTATTGTCACCGAAACACTTGCAGAACCTGCTGTTTCTTGTGAAGGTTCCTTAAATGAGATTTTGCTTTTAAAATGTTTATCGCAATGTCAGAAGTTATAATGAAACAGCAGCCCTGATAATCATATTTCTTGAACCTGCCTTTGTGTTTGAACGCAGGCCTCCTTTGAGAAGGGGAAGTTCTTTCACCTTTCGTACACCTGGACCCCAGTGGGACTTCAGCTTGGTAAGTATAAAATAATTGTGCAGCTACTTTTCACACAGACTGTCAAAAATGCATTGTAATCCAATAAATGCAAAAATTCGTAGAATTGGTCTTCTTTCTACTGCAAGTTTTTCAAGATCAAGCGATCAAGAACCATTGAGGGGTTTTATGGATATAATAATACGTTTCGTCCCAGAGCACCTGTTCTTAGCTCTTAATATGAAGCAAGACGCCAAAGCTCAAAGCTTTCTGTCCTTTTCACCCTGAGGACGTGTGACTGGGCTGTTCTGTGCATTCTCACTTTAGCTTATGTTCGGTTTTTTATTAACTTCAGTGCTGATAGTAGCTGCTTTTATAGAATATTTTAATGTCTTCTGGTAATAGTTAGGTCTAAACTAATGACTGACTGCAATTCTGTAATCTTTTCGCATATACAAGTTTGCTGTTCCACTTTATTTTTTCCTCAAAATATAGCTATTGAACTGTTTTTCTCTATGTATTCTCCATGGTGGTAAATTGCAAGGAATTGAAGGCGGAGGTTGTTAGATTAGAGGTGTGACACACTGCCTTTCAGATGATGCTGTTTATGATAGGACACAAAAACTGTTCTATACACGGATTCAGCTCAAACTGAGCTCAAACGATTTGATTGAGCATCAATCAATCAATCGAGCGGGCGATCGATCGATCGATCGATTGATTTTGCACAGCATGCATTTGCACATTCGCAACAGCGGCACAAACATAGCCAGACATAAGCAGCATCTTTGAAGAAGCTGACCAGAAATGCTTCTGTGAGATGTCATTTTATAATTCTTAGACAAAAATAAACTTGGAGTCGGTCAATTATGTATTAATAAAATACAGCCAAGAAAATAGTTTGTTGCATCTCTATTTATTTATTTAAGGACTTTAATTGCCATAAGGAGTTTTTTTCTTAAGAATGCTAACAATTGTGGCTCATGCTGACGCATTTTTAAAGGTTTCTTATTTGTAAAAATTATATTAGCTTAAACTTACCGGTAGTTGAAGATTTTCTATAAATAGTTGTTTGTTTAAACTATTCCATTCACTATGAACATTAATTTCTTATGCCATAACAGAACAGATCTGTAGATACACAAGTCTAAAATAAAAAAAATATCGGGATTGTTACACATAACAATACCCTGTCTGACCATGTAATCTCTAGCGATTGACATCATTTTCTGCATATCTAGTATACCTTCTACCTAATGCCTCCCTCTGATATGGTTCGCCACCGCACAATAGTTCAGTCCTGCAGTTGTGACAACATTAGACAGACCTAATCCTTTTGCCCAAGCTTTAATGCCATTGCGTGACTGGCTCAGCTGGGGCCGATAAACATCGGGTTCTCGGATACCTCAAGTCTGCCTTTGTGTACCTCTCCCTCTCACCACTCAGTTCTCATTCCCTTTGGATCAGTTAAGTGCCATTTGAAGTAAATGTAAACTGGTGTCTGATTGAGAACAGAGGGTCGGAGGCCTGATTAAAGAGGCAATACAAAGGCTGGGAGAATTCCACAGTTTATGAAGGCCGAGTGAAATTCGAGCCATCGTTGCTCGGAGGAGAATGAGGGAGGAAGAGGAGAGGATGTTTCTTCATCCTGTGCCAAATGATCGCTTTGATAGGAAGGGATCCTTTTCTTTTGGAACGTATATACACATTAACTCGCCAGTTCAACACATGGTGCTCATTAGGCTTCCAAAAAGGTGCTTTGTTATCTCACCTTCCAGTCCCTGCTGAGGTAAGAGGAGTGTGTTTCAGATGTCTGCTCTGCACAAGCTCCTCCAAGGTTAAGGAGGGAATGGGGATATTTCCTTGGCCTGAGGTGAGGCAGGTGGGAGAATCTTAGGGTGAGAAAACTGGGTTCAGGTTTTTTTTTTCCCCCCAGACCGTTCACATGATTTGCTGTAATGTTGAGACTGTTTAGTTTTCTGGGTGCCAATCTTCAATCTTGGTTTTGAGTCGATTTACAGAAGAATTGGCTGTCCCTGTCGGCTTTTTTTTATATGTTCTTGGTTTTCAAAGCATATTTGTAGCTGTTCACACTCATTTTACAGTCATGACTCATTATCGGGTTTTTCGCTGTTATTTTGATGTTGAGTGTGCATCAGATGTACACTGCTCACAAAAACTAGGCGATATTGATTTTGATTGATTACACTCAGAAATGTTCCCCATATTTTGTGAGCAGTATACATGTTGAAATGTTTATAAGCTATACTCGGTCATTCAAGTTTTTTATTTCGATACCACTTTGAGCAATTGATTATCTAGTTCGGATCATAGTAATAGTTTAAATAAATGGAATCTAAATTAACATTATGTTGCCATAGCGTTAATACTAGTATAGAACCTATACTGCTCGCATAGTTTAGGAAATATCCCCATATATTTTTGAGCAGTGTATTTAAAATATAATCATTAAACTAAAATAACAGGTCTTATTGTATAATATAGTATAATAAAATGGAGAAGATAATAGCTATAGCATACGAGACAATAGTGAAGAGAAGTATTGAATGGAATAATATAAAAATATTCATATCAGCATTATTTAGTCGGATGCACAGTCCCGTTAGGCAAGAGTCCTAGTAGCACGGCACATTAAACCGGAGGAGGGCGAGAGGCAGTTCCAGCCCTCTGTGGTCCGATACAGTGGGCTAGTGTTTGATGATGGAGTTATGACGATGGATTGGATTAACCGTACAGTCGCAGCTGACTCTCTGTGATTTGATGGATCATAGATCTCGACACATTTCTGTCTTGCATACGCAAGTCAGGGACAATTTAGAGACACCAATTAACCTAACACGCATGTCTTTGGACTGTGGGAGGAAACCGGAGTACCTGGATTAAACCCACGCAGACACAGGGAGGACATGCAGACTCCACACAGAAAGGACCCAGACTGCCCTCCCTGGGATTAAACCTGGGACCTTCTTGTTGCAAGGCAGTGTTGCTACCCACCGAGCCACCGTGCTGCCGCTGGAGTTGTAGTCTTGATTAATCCAGTTCGCAGTTGCAGGGGACTTGCGCCTATTTGGCATCAGAGGGTGCAAGAAGAGCCCCACTTCTGGATAGGGCAGCAGTCCACTGTGTGGCACGTGCACATTGAGCCACGGGGATACTTGAGATGTTAGCTGACTTAGCGTTGTAACTCCATCATATATAGGTTCACTAAACCTGGACCTGCACTACACTTTCGCTCCATTTGTCTGTGTTGTTTTTCCCATTGCATAGCAAACATCTGTTTATAGGGCTATGGAGTATGAGTATATTTAAACGTGCGGGTTTAGCTCACCCCAGGCATTTACCACAGGAACAGTCTCTACATCAGAACCAATTGCAGCTCTCTCGCATACCTACGGCACTTCGGGTTCTTATGCACACAGACAGGACCCTGTCTTGATGTAGGAGCTAAAAAATCCCAATACATGGCACTGTAAGAACTGCAATTGTCCCCATTGTCTGTGGTGCATAAACATGAAGGGCACAAGAACTCTAATTTTAGAACAGTTCCTCCTGTGTGAAAGCACCTGTAGCCAACCACCGTCTCCACTATGCCACCCTTTGTATTTACACCACAGTGTATTTCCAAATAAATGTTTTGTAATACGATTCTGCCTTTCACATAGAAACTTATTCATTTATTGGACTAGCCTGCATAACCATTTCAGTGGTATCTTTTTTTTCTCATTGTTAATTTTTTCCACAAGGCTTCTAGAGTACAGAGTCAAAAAAGAGTACAGAGCAGATTTTAAAATAAGGAACAATATCAATTGGAAATCCGATCATCTGTACAGTAAAATGCATTATATGTATTGATGTAGTTGTATTGTACAGGTGCATCCTGGTTTATGATGGTGATACATTCAGACAAATTAATTAAAAGTTAAATGTATAACAAACTGAGGATTCTATACTTGTTGTAGCGGACCTTATGATAAGTAAGTTCATGTTTAAAACACGGCCATTAACCTACAATCAAAATTGTTGACCAAAATCAAAAACGCAAAGCTAATTTTATAATAGTGTTGAAAAATCTTGCATAATTTATTGAGTAATGGATTGAAAGTGAAAAATAAAAGGAAAACACTTACTCTATTGATGATCTCCGGGCGCTAGCATAGCTGCTAATTGAAATTGCTCAGCCTGTCTTCTGTAACATCCCATTTCTATTTTGGATTTTGTTGGATTTTATAAACGGCCCTTTTTAGGATCCATGGAGACTTACTTGCAATAAGACTATATATCGTAGATGTTAGGCTGAAGAAACACGTTAAAATTGTAAAGTCGATGGTCGATTTGTGAGGCTCGACTCAATGCAAATTTAAGCAAGTGTGCCGAATCCCGAGCAAATAAGTTCTGAGGTGGTCGAGAACCAAGGAACCGCTGTATTTTAAACCATATTTGAAATATCAAAAAGTAACTGTTTTAAAATGACATGTATTGTGATGGCCATCCCCAATAAATTCGACCTTGTTTTGTAGATTGGTTAGCTACTGATTGGAACAGTTCGCAACAGCCTCGTGTATCTCTGCTTATGCAGAACAGTGGCGATTTCCCCAGGTATCAATTTTCTAACAATTGCAATTCTGTGGACATTTTAAATAAAAACGAGCACTGCTCTCCACGTGGAAAAGGTCAGAATATCTTCTGTCCAGGTGTTCCTGTGAAAATGCTTATCTGGCATGTTGTGTATTCAGGCTGAAGAGCTCGTGCTGATGCTATTTTCCTTTCCTTTTCTGGTCTGGAGGTTCGCAAAAACAAACCCCCCCCCTCTCTTTTTCCCTAGTTCAGATTAGATCTCTCACGTGCCCTCAGAGGGATTCCGTTTTCTGTTATGATTAGAGATGACCGTTCAGTTCATAAATATGTTTTTGTCAGTGTGTACAACTCAATACATAGGATTTTTTAACAACTGGTTTTCTGCCTACCAGATAACATCGCAGCTCCTCCCCATCAAAGACATCAATTACTGGTTTTAGTTTGTTTGTACTGTAGATTGCTTAATTATTCATCTTCCAGCTTATCTAATGTTTTCTAATTGCTAGCTAAGCCTTTTCATCAAAGGGATGATTGAGTTTGTTCATTATAACTAAATGGGGATTTACAAAATGGGTGTCATTTATCTCTTCTAATTACAGCCCTGTCAACGTTGAAGACCAAATATAAGACCGTATCACTATTCTGCACTCAGTGATGTTACTGGAATATGGCTGAACATTTGACCTCAGTACCCAATTAAAGTCACAGTTTAAACAATATTTGTATCTATATATGTTTTTTTTCCCTTCTGCTGCCGTGAGGAGAAAATCTAAATCCCCATCTTGCACATGGACTTCTATCATTATCTGGATTGTATCCTGTTACAAATTAAATCACATGCGGGTAATCTTAATACTGTCGTAAAATGTGTCTGTAATCAGCCAGATAACATATTTTGCTTATCAGTGATCACATGCAGTGTGAATCGGCTCAGAACACTGTATTGCTCACTTCCTCTGTTTACCAAATTGGAGTTAATAATTAGAAGTAAACTGTTGAGTGTTTAATGCAATGGTTAGCCTGATTTCAATTGTAGTAAGCATTACTACTGTTTACTTTGCTAAGAAAGCAAATTGTCTCCGAAAAGTGCAGTTTGGTAATGATTATGTAAACAACCAGATGGCTTTTGGTTAAACTGTCAAATAAATACATAAATAAATAAATAAATTACATGTCTTATGGATGAATTGGACCAAACTAGAATTTCTTTTTTTTTATTGAGAAAAATTGTTTAAAACGTTGTATTCCGGCATGGGAACTGTATCACACCTGTGAAACATGGTGGCGGTAGTACCATGGTTTAGGTCAGGCTAGTTCCTTCACTGATGGAGTAATGAATGGAAACATTTTGAAAAAGCGGAAGCGGGAGGTGCGAGTGCCTTTTACGAGGGGCAATTCCTCATGGCCAAATGAAGGAGTTGGAGCGTGTCGTAATCAACAAGAGGCTTTGTCTGGTTTTCCCAGCCAGTAGTCCTGGGTACCTACTGAGAGTGGCCCTAGGAGGACAAACGACAAATTGGTGACGGGGTGTTTGCGCCCAAGACTGGTGTGATGGTCTTGTATGAGAGGAACAATCCTATCTCTAGTCTTAAGATCTACTGTAGTAAATCATAGAAATGATTAATGCTCATTACTGAGGAATGTGTTGCAACACAGTGTAGTGCTCCCTGCTAAATATAAGGCTGCCTAGTGACAGGCTGGTCAGAATGCTCACCAAGCTCCCTTCTGTTGACCATCAGAAACTGCAATGAGCATGCAAGTGTCGGAACTAGGCCATGAAGCAATGGAACAAGGTTGTCTGGTCCAATGAGTCAAGTTTTCTTTTCTATCAAGTGCAATGTGGAAAGAAGACAAGCTGATACAGGATGTAGGAGGATCTGTGTAACGTTTCCCTGGCTCCAGACATAGATTTGGATGATAATTTGACATGTAACAACGAACACTGCATGGAGAGTCTGAAACACAATATATGCTTAAGGACAATAATTTGTTTATAGCATTTTGAAATTCACGTCACATCTTTCTGGGAGATTGGTGGCTGGTTGCAAGTAGAAATTCAATTATGACCCAGGTCAACCCTTGGGGTTTCCCCGTTACTTGATTACCCAAGTGCATCCAAAATCATTAATTGGATTTCTGGCAAATCCGTATGCATTTTGTGTTGCCTTTGTCAATTTCCTTCACTTTTGGTCTCTGACCCTGTTGGGACTGACAAATGGATAATATAGGGGTTTCAGTTGTAGGCAAATCTCTGTTAAAGGTCTGTCCATTTGTGTGTTTTCACAAGTTAAGGATGAGCTCCAGTCTGTTTTGTAGCTTTATATAGATTTAACTGGACCACAGTGTTTACCAGCCTGACTAATCTGTGTTCCTAGGCTTTACAGTGACTTCCTGTGGTGAAGCAGGTGTAAACCACTAAGCCTCAATACACACACGCATATACACATGCGCGCACACACACACACATGCGCGCACACACACACACATGCATATACACATGCACGCACACACGCACACACACACACACACACACACACACACACATAAAGATGTTAAAATCCCCTGGGGCTAATGATGGCCTTCCTGAATTTGATGGGCCCACCTTGTGTGCCATTGTAAACCAGGATAACATGGATTTAGCAGTCTCCCAGCCTTAAGGCTGTCACTTCAGAAGAACGGCTGTATTGCAGGGTTCTTCTCATGCCCGTGGTTGTTCAGAAAGGTTGTGTATTGGGGAAATGCTTTAACAAATTCTAATTCTAAACTGTGTCCAAATATTCAAAGCAAAAATTTGTGTAATAAACTGAAAAGCAGCAGCTCCTGTACCTGGAAGTCTTGTTCAGGGAGCATTTTCGTTTGTGCACAGTTGCAGGACAGGTTGGACAGGACATGTGTTTGTGTTTTTATATATATATATATATATGCGCCCCGTAAAGTAGTAAAATTTGTGTGTGTATATGTATGATATTGGATATAAAAAAATATATCATTTCATATAATAATATCATTTCAAACATTGAAATGTAATACTGTACACAAAATAATACAATGTGGTGTTTTCCTTTGATCTTATGATAACATTACAGTACTTAAGAAGCCACTTTTTATTTTACCGAATTACTATTATTATTATTATTATTATTATAGTTGTTATTGAAGTTGTGCGACTTCAAAGTATTATGCAATAATTTCAAAAGTAGTATTGCAGTACTCTTGCAAATTGTGACCAAACAAGATCTCCAACCTTTGAAAAATCATAGTCTGTTACTCCAGATGGGCTGCTGTTTGACGGACCCAGCGTGCACAGCATAGTGCAAAAGCCCTGGTTCTCAGAATAACTGAATCCTTGACAATAAACGTTGTGATAGTTTGTAATCCGCTCTGTCCTTTCTGGGTTGAATTGAAGCTTAGACCATAGATAAGTTATGTGCACACCACAAACTGTCCAGCTAGCATTCCACAGCCACATTTCAGAGTTCCAGCTCTGCCTTTGTTCACCAACGTTAGGTAATCAATTGGGAAAAAAAAATCGCCCAAGCCTGAGTAATGCCCATCTTTAATTCTAAGTTGTGATATCTGTGTTTACTGAGCATTTTGTATCCCTACAGAAACGGAAGCGCAGAGATAAGGATGATGATGTGGTCAGCCTGTGCAGCTTTGACTTTAAGGTGAGTGTATGCATAAAAGTGTATTCTTTACACTCGCTCAACCTGAGCTGATCTCATCACATTTAACCACCTATAGGACTTATATAGCTGTTCAGTCTAAACATTTGTAAGTCTTCAAAGGCAGTGGGCATTGATCCTTGGATGTTCTGGTTAATAGACCAGTGACTTAACCGCTGCACTATATTAGTCACTATATAGCCACAGAAGGATGTACCAACATGCTCATATCACGTCACACATGTATGTTAACACACGTGGCCTCAGGCAATTTTCATATATGAACTCTTCACCTGCTTAAACTGAACTGAAATCTGCTTGAACATGACACACACAGAGGGGGCAACTGGGCATTTCCTAAATTATAATACAATGTGCCCTCGTTTATGGCGGGGGTTACATTCTAGGACCTCCTGTATTTGTTATAGTAACGTAAATAAAGTATTTATAGACTATTTTAGCCGTAGAACTTGCAGAACGTTTGGGTTTCATCGTAGGGCTTGAATGAATTCAGTCTATAATGAAACT
>JAUZST010012624.1:0-11359 GCA_034779995.1 Parotocinclus haroldoi
GTGTGTGTGTGTGTGTGTGTGTGTGTGTGTGTGTGTGTGTGTGTGTGTGTGTGTGTGTGTGTGTGTGTGTGTCGGGGGGTTTTCAGGTTTATATATCACTGTGAGTATGAAATGTCCACACAAAGACAGAAAGAGATGACATTTTACCTGTGTGGACATTTTACTGGTCCCCACAAGGACAACTGTGCTGGTGGTTTTATTTGGAGACTGATAATATCCAAAAAATTTGCTATTGGTCACAGTGGTTGAGTTTAGCTTTACTTTTGACGTAGACTGGCCGATTCATTATTGGTTACAGTATTAGATAAGGAAAGTCCAGATGATATAAAGACAAACGGTGTGTGTGTGTGTGTGTGTGTGTGTGTCCTCATCTTTCTAAAATGATCTGCACCATATGTTCTCTCATTGATAGGAAAATAGGGCTATTTTGCCGCTTCGCTTGTTTAATTGCCCATTTACAACAACTGCAACGTCTATCCAGAAAACCAAAAGTGCCAAAATATTTGCTTTAGGTTATAATGATCTTAGGCTAGGTGAAGATGTAGCATTAATTGCCAACACTAATTAATGAAATGGATGGTTGGCAATGGAAAGTCCCCACAGGGATAGGGAAACAAACGTGTGTGTTTATGCGCCTTTTGCTCTTTGGACGTTTGCCTTCTGTGGCAGTGGGAAGGAGGGGAGCTTGGTTAATCAGTACCAGGGCTTCATTCTCCCCATTTCTTCTTTGTAGTTCCAAAAAGGATCCAGGTGTTCCTGGAGTCAACGTTAAGTTTTCAAAGAGACCCTCCTTCTTTTTCCTCATCACAGTGGCTCCAAGCACATGGCAAATTACACTGTCTGCACAGGGGGACGATTGCCGTTACCTCCCTGCTGGAACTCCCCTCTAAAAAACAAGCCGTGGGTTTATCCAAAAGCATATAATAAGATGTACCTTCACACTACTAATCCTATGAACAGAAAAGTCGGCTCTGGCAATCCCCTTTGGTTAAATTAAAGCTGAAAATGGAGAACGTACACACACACAAGAAAGAGGAAACCTGTTTCACATGCTTGTTTCAACTTGTAAAAACTTATCCTGTAAATCCAGCACTTCCACATCTCAGTGTGTTAATGAATTACACAAGCAGCCATTCAATTTAGATGCTTAATTAAGAAAAAAAATTATCTCTGGATGATAGCAATAAGTGATTCGGTATGAGACTACTAATTTGGAAGCTTAGGAAACCCTTCCAGTATCCAGGATCCAATAGACAGTAGATATTAAAAAGGTATAATTTCTCAGGATTCAAATTGATCCATTTATTAGATCATATCTTATCCATACGATCTACTAAGTGGATCAATTTGAATCAATGGATATAAGGGAAAATGTTTTTTTGAGAGTACAGGACTGCTTGCCATATCACCTTTACAATAACTTACACCAATCAGATCAGTAGATTTAAGGAAATATATCATTATATCTATTTTATTTTCAGGGTTTGATCATGTACCCACTTACAATGTCACATCTACTCTTAACCTTTACTAACTTGAGCAGTAAATACATAAAAATCCTCTCAGTGATTGAGTATGGAATCACTTAAAACATAATATCTACTTATATCATTCCACAAAGTAGAAAATACAGAAAATAGGCATGACTTGGGAATACTACTGGACTACATTTCATGATCCATGTCTGAAAGGCAAAGGAAAATGTTTTCATATGATATGGGAATGCACTCTAATTCTGCTGTGAAACTATATAGGGCTTACCAAAAAATAAGGAGCTTTACTACATCATACTCAGGGATAGAGCAGTGGTACCAAAAGTACAAAAGTACACTTCGTGTACTATTTGTCATAATTACAGCTGCCAAAATAATATTGCGTAATTGCAAGCACTTTAAAATCTCGGATCAGAAAGAGCAGATTAACAAAATGATTGGACCTGCATGTGACGTTTTGCTGGAAAGAAATGATGGTAAAATGAAGACAGAAAAAACATGAGAACATATTTGGCAGCACGTAAATTCCATTACAATTTAATTGAACATGTAATTTGTACCACGGCCACGTATTCTTATGTTTGACGTCCACATCATTGTTCTCTTCTACCTTCTTTTTCAATATTGCTAAAAGATGCATATTACTGTGCTGTGCTGTAAAAAGTTTCATAACAAAAAGCATTGCATGTCTCAGGGTTCGAGTATGGGACCCATGTTTTTTTACCTTATAGCGATCCAGTTACTATGTGGAAATAAGCATTTGATTTGATTATAGGATCTCATTTCAGGCCAGATTAACGCTGATTTATACAAATCTAATCACTATACGTAAATAAAAAAAAATCTTTTAAAGAGTTTGAGAATGGATTTACCTCTCAGATCACTTCTACCCTGTCTGGGTCTAAACCAAGTCAATACTGTACAATCAGAATGTGTCAGGATTCTAGTACAGGACCAATTATTAGGGTGGGAAATTCAGACTTTCTTAGGGTTCAGGTATGGGACAACATATTAGGAAAATTGAGTCTACGTTAAAATCCCTATATAATCATTAGATACAGTATGAGGAAATAAGCAATGCCTACCATTAAGGCCAAATGATTTTCATGACATTGGCCTGAAATAAAATGACAATAGGACCCCTTTGGTTTTTTTTTACAACCCTGCTAACATCAGTGAGTCATCACAAAGAGTTTGGTCAGGTCCTGGGGTGATCTTCCTATTTACAATGGCTTTGCAAGGACAGATCAGGGGAGCTTTATGAGTGCATGTTTGGGAGTGTATGAATGGCTGTGGGTGTCATCAGGGAGAAGCTGTGGGACGGAAAGGTCCTTTCACAGCATCATCATTTATTTTGGACAACAACAAGGCTGAGGCTTGCTCTTTTTCTCACGGTAGTCGGTGTGAATGATTTAGGATTTCAAATTTCGTACGCCGAGGCCGAAGCCAATCGTGCTGTCACGTTTTGTTTTATGGCTTTAGCAAGGTGCTTATTTCAACAAGATGAAGACTCAGGTGATTAGTACTAAAGTGAAAACCTAGCGTTGTGTTCCAAAATAGAGATTTATTACCATGGTCATGACCTCAGCTTCTGACCATTGGTCTGGGTTCACCAAGGAGACCCAAAAATATGCTCAAGGCACAGCGAAGGAGGACTCCAAGTCATCAGCACTAACTTATATTGGCATGCCATTGTGTGTTCCTACTGCAGCGTGACTGCTAACATCATTCAGGTCATGTGGGAGAAACTGGGGTGGGAAAAACTTCCCATTCTTCTGAAGTGAAAGTGTTTCTAGTTTTACCTACACATACCATGTATTAAACCCAATGGTGCATTAAACAATGAAACAAGGAACAATGTAATAATCTAAAGGTATACGTTTATCAAGTAGCCCCCTAGCCAACAACAGTCACAAATGATACTTATTAAGTGTGAAAAGTCATGAAAACATTATAGAAACCTGAATTGCATGCAGTAACCAACAGTCACCTTTATAAAACAGCCTACAACTATGAAACATACTAGAGAGCTACCAAATTTTCTACAGACTCACCACTGACCGGGTTTGTGTCTGTGTTCCACTAGTGTTCAAATATGTAGGTTGTGTTTAGATGCGTTTTCAATTAGAGGTCCATTTGTGCTGCCTGATCTCTGCTGGGTTGAAGTGAATCCAAAGGCACTTGGTTAGTTTTCCTCATAATTCAGCCAACTGTTAGCAGCTTTACAATTTTTGGAGCTCTTTAAAAGTTCACACTGCATGATGGCTTTGCTTCAGTCACTGTCTTAAACAAACTGCCAGTTAGCCTCGTAGCAGTGCTGCAGAATTATTTACTGATGCATTCCAGACTGTTTTGGTTCACAGCAGTCAAAACTTTCAATGTGTTGGTAAACACCAAGAAAAGGCCCTGACACAGATTGCTTTTTTTTTTTAAACATGGAACCCCGTGCTTGGCCTAATGTAAAGCAAAGTCCAAGGCATTCTGGTAAATGCAGTACTATTATATTGTAACACCAGTTCAGTATCTCTATAACTGCCATAAAACGTTGCACCTTTTTCTGTTTAGCAGAGTGGACAATTGATCACGAGACTATTATTCACTGTTTGACTGTTCCTCTTTAAATGTTTTAACAATGCACATCAGTAAAGTAGCTCACATGTCAACAAGACTTTTTTTCCCTGGAGTTAAATTGCCGACAAGGCCTGAGAGATGGGGCTTTCCAGTCAGTAAGCGTAAACAAAAGTGACAGAAAGCGATCCAGAGATGATTCCAGATGGATGACACTTTAAATTCCTGTACTCAGACCAGGGCTGGGTAACAAGTAAAGTTTATGCAGGCTGAGAGGGAGGGGTACATAATGACATTAGCATCACACACAGGGTGTCACCCCTCGAGTCCACAGCATCTTCAGTGAGAGTGCTAATGGCCCATTCAGGATCTCACTCCCTGTGTTTGGCCTCTGTATTTGACAACCTTGTGTGAACTGTTATTGTTTGGTAATGAGGCTAGATAATTTTTCATTTAAGCTTTTATTCTGTAAGAAAGTCCCCGTATCGCTCTCACAATGTGGTCCTGACCAAGGGCTTGAAATTATAGTAGATAAGCGGTGAGCAGTAAAAGTGTGGGGTGAAATTTAACACGGATTCAAACAAAAGCGATTGAGATCAACAGTGGATAGATATCAGAAAGAGAACAGTGAGGAGACACTTAGCAGGCGGACAGATGAACTAATATGGTTACAATTTGGAGTGAAGGTAAAAGATGATAGAAAGAGTGCTGTAAGACTATTTTCTCCTAAGCAAATGAATGATGCCCATATGACAAGAGAACATTGTTGGAATAAAACACATTTTTGAGGTTTACTTTGTTTCCCTTGCTTGGCCATGAAGAAGACCGATAGGAAATAAAGCTTTCCATTCTGGCTCATTTTGATAAATCTCCTGGCGCCGCTAAGAGCATGAAGGTATTAGTGCGGTTAACATTGGATCTATTTATTTATTTCAGACAGCTTTGCTCATTGGTGCACGGTCCACCAGGAAAAACATGTCCTAGACTCATCTTCGGTTTATAATGTTCTAACTTCAGCGCTATTCCATGCAGACTTTTCAAAACTACCCTTCCTGTCACCAAAGCTCCATTTACTTGATAAATAATTGCAACATTTTAAGCCAGACTCTACTAGCTCCTCAACAGAGTGAAATTTGTCTCAATCCATTCCGTCAACAGTTGAAGGAATGCATTTAGTAATTGCATTTTGTAACATAATTACATTTTACAGGCCACAAGTGGTCCAAGTTTGTTGATAGATTTGCAGTGGACCTGTACGACCTCCCTGAAGTGCTCGTATGCTAGTTTGGAGAACAGAACAACTGGTGCATATGTGATCTGTTGCATGTGTGTCTGATAAAAATATTCATACTGATTAGAATTTGTATATATTTATAACATGACGGTTAAAGGCGCATGTAACTGAATACATGTAAGTGAAATAAGAATATATATACACACTGGTACCAGAACATACATGATGAGAACTTGTAGAGCTCTGTACAGTTCTAAAGGACTCTGACTGGTCTAGAATAGAATAGAGGTTTTGAGGTAAGAACCTCAAAACCTGCACCGGACCTAGAACATCTGAAACTATACAAATGATGGTTCTAGAATGGCTTAAACGCTGTACATGATGGTTCTAGAATGGCGGAACCCTTGTACATGATGGTTCTAGAATGGCTGAACCCGTGTACATGATGGTTCTAGAATGGCTGAACCCGTGTACATGATGGTTCTAGAATGGCTGAACACCTGTACATGATGGTTCTAGAATGGCTGAACCCCTGTACATGATGGTTCTAGAATGGCTGAACCCGTGTACATGATGGTTCTAGAATGGCTGAACCCTTGTACATGATGATTCTAGAATGGCTGAACCCTTGTACATGATGGTTCTAGAATGGCTGAACCTCTGTACATGGCTGTTCTGTAATCTATGAACCCTGTTCTAGACCATTTGAACCCGAATGCGTTAATTTTATTCTGTACAAAAGTACTTTCCCGTTTATTTATTCAGTCATCTTCTATAACTTGTATTCCAGGCACCGGTGGTGTGTCAGGAACGCTATGCGCAAGGTGAGAATACACACTGGGCAGGACCTTAGCACGCTAAGCATTATACACTTACTCACACATTTATATTAACTAACTCAAGAGACAATTCAGAGCAGCCAGTCTTCCTACTAACATGTTTCTGGCAGTGGAAGGAAACCTGAGTATCTAGAGAAAACATCAGGAACAGTAGGGAATTGAACCTGGGTCTCAGGAACTGTGTAGTACAAACAGCATACTGCTTGTTCATTATAAGAACCAGACTGTTCTTACTTATTTAATTTATAAACTTTGCTACAATGCCAGGTTTTCACTTACGAAAGCACAAATAAGTATGAAGGTAACATGAATATTAATGTGAGTAGGTTTGCAGGTTTTGAAACATGAACATCGGTGGAATGTTGTGAATGTAAAATAGCACCCGACCATAAAAACTGTGAAATACATTACCACACATTTTCTTCTCCTTTAGCAAAAAAAATCCCACAGTCTACAGCCAAAAAGAGTATATGGACAGCCAAATAATTCATTCAAAACCATGGGTTATAGCATAGAATTTACCCCACGTCTCTGCAGTAATTGCCTTCAGTCTTCTCAGAAGGCCTTCCATTAGATTTTGGAACATGACTGCGAGGTCAAGCACTGAACAATAAAATCTGATTTAATTATTCAAGCTATCATGTAAACAGCATATTCTGATTTCTCAGATTGAATCTTAGAATTCAGATTAAGATGATCAGATAATGATTGCTGTATTTTAGGTCAGATTTATCAGCACATGTATACCCCAAACCCGGAAAAAGCAAAAAGAATCAAACATAGATTCACTTAATCTAATAGACTACCTTTACTCTAGTCTTGCTTCTATAGTGCTGGACCTGCTTTCTCTCGTGGGATCTGGCAACCCTGAAAGTCAATGCAGAATTTGTGAAACAGCTATGAAACATTTTGGGGAAAAACCTTCACTCTGTTTGCAACATAGAAACCCGATTACTTACCCGTAGGAATCTGGAGTTTTACCCATCATTTGATTAGCCAAATGCATGTAAGCTTGCTGATCGGATTACTGACCAAATCAGATTTTCTGCAGCCACTGGATTATTAAGTGGATGTAAACACCCTTGCTGTTAAAGTTCAAGTCAGGACCCTTTGCAGGCCAGTCCCGTTCTCCATCAAAGTCGACAAACCACGTCCTTATGGACTTTGGATTATAGAAGGCAGAGAAAAAAAACAATGAACTGGCGAGGTGGAAACCCAAGAAAGTGTCAGACTGAGGTGATCGGTAAATTCATTCTACAGCCACTGTTTATCTATGGAGATTCCACGCATGTTTATCTTATATCTTGAAGCTGACAGCAGTTGCGTTCCTATGCTTTATATCCTATCAAATTCCCATCCAAAACAATGCACCAAAGACTCGGAATATAGGAGAAAAGTGTCAGTTGGCAGTATGTAATTTTTAAGCAGGGAAGACTATAGCAATGCCATTACTCATCCCCATGATACCCAATAATAACCTGTCTCTTCAGTGATTGATTTGTTCTGCCTGAAACGCTTATGTTTTCTAAGCCGGACAACACAATAAGTCGACAGGGAAAAACTTGAGTAGTGTGAAATATTTAGAATTCCTTTCTAGTGAATCTTTGTCAGAGGTGTCAGCATGAGGTACTTGATTTCACAATCTCTTCTAATATCCAATCGGCAACAATTCAAAACCAAGAACAGTGTATTGTTTATTGTACAACTGAGGTATTTGAGGTATTAAAGTAAGCAGGAGTCTGAAATCACAAAAAAAGTTGTCTTAAGAGATATTATTTGTTAAAACTTATTTTTATTTGACTGTTTGCCTATATAGAATGAATTGGTGCTTGTGGTTGTCAAATAAGGGAAAATATTATATTATTAAATAAACTTTATATCTGGCAGCACAGTGGCTCGGTGGGCAGCACCGCTGCCTCACAGCAAAAAAAGTCCCGGCGTTTACTCTGGGTACTCCGGTTTCCTCCCACAGTCTACAGACATGGGTGTTAGTCTTAGTGTGTGACTGTGTGTGTGTGACCTACTATGGATTGGCGCCCCATCTAGGGTTGTTCCTGCCCTTGTGCCCAGTTTCTGGGTTAAGCAGAAGATAATAAATGGATGGAATTTAAATTTGACTTATTTTACATATGCTTTTGGCTTTGGTGTTTCAAAGATAAGACAAAATACTGTAGCACCAGACCAGTCACCAGGTTAATATTCTGTATTTTCTTTCCTGTTCAATGCTGAAATAAAAACTACTGGCACTACAATGGAAAATGCAAAACTAGAAAACATCTATATAACAAAGTTAATGCAGATTAAAAAAGATAAAATAACATTTTTAATTAAGTGTAGTCTACAAAGCATTGCGAAGGACCGTACGATGGCAGGACAAAGTATTCATTGACAACAATGGAAGCATTTCTTTTAGTAAAGAAAATCTATTATATCAATGGCATCCAAATGTTTCACAAAAGTTCTGTGCGTTTATGAAATTTAGGCGGGCAAATTGTGAATGAAGTCGTATTTCCATCCCCTGCAATTATAGAGAAACTTTAGATGACATAAGCTAAAAAAACAATACTGGAATTTATCTTGGTCTTTGCTTTTTGGGAAATAACATTTATAGCCAATAATGATTTTTATGACTGTGCTCTTTGCATCCCGCAGACGCCGGAATTTCTTGTGTGTGCGCGTTGCTTCCCCAGCAGTCTTTAACATCGCACCTCTTAATTAATTAATTAATTAATTATATTATTCCACCTAAGCCTAGCCTAAAACTCTTTTTGAGACATTTCATTTTTTCATTTTGAACTTTTTCCATTGATTTTTTTGTCAGCTTTTCAAAATCCACAAAACCTTGATGGATGGCAAACCCGCTAATGACACTCAGTATGATTTTCAAACTCAGGAAACGTGATGGGTAAACTTACTAGTATGTTTTCACATATGCTAACAATTAGCCCCATTATTAGCATGTCAGTATGTCGGTTTCAGCTGAGTTGCTCATCTTCCCTTATGATCCCTTACAATCCAAAGAACCTTCCAATTCGACATTTTTGTATCGTCTGTTCTTTTCTTCAGCATTTTCCTTGATCCCGAAGCCTAGTGTTTGCTGTCTGAGCTCATAATTTCAAATCAGCCAGCTGGAATTTCCACATGAAACATCAGATACGCAGCTACATGTGGACCACACACAGCCTGTCTAACGTACAATGATCACCAATGACAAAAGAAATTCCAAAAATATTACCTTCATATTATGTATGCAAGTGGATCTCAAACAAATAGTCTACAATACTATTATTCTAAGGCGTCTGGGTTGCCAAAGGAGGTTTGGACACCTCCTTGGTCCTCTCAAATTTTCTTCCCCATTACATTTTTACTTGGAGTTTTTCTTGTCCATTATTGCTCTAGGCTTACCTGTCGAGAAAGCTGCTTTGAAACAATGTTCTACCTCAAAAACCTCTATATGAATAAATTTGACTTCACCTCCCAGTCTACAGCTACTAAGCAATTATTTTTACTGTTCTTCTGCTTTCCTAAAATAATTTAAATTGATGTCATTTAGCAGACGCCCTTTTCCAGAGAGACTGGACCCAACTGTGGCAAAGGATGGATTTGAACCCTGGACTTTCTGGTCCATAGTCCAGGTACCTTAACCATTAGACCACCAAAGTCACAGCAATTTTCATAATGAAAACCCCTTTAAAAAATGAGGTGCAGATGACAAGCTTCGCCTATCTGGGTTGCACTAGGTGAGGGGATGATATCCTGACCGGCCTCCCCTCCCTTGGACACAGCACTATTGTGATATAATTTTTATTTTGCGTTGTTTAGTTTTATTTAACAACTCAATCAGCACCAATTGCCATTTTAGCAACAGACACAAGGTAACATCAATATAAAAGGTTACACTGAATTGAGGTCGGCCCAAATTTGTTTGGACTGTGTGAGTAAACTGGAGTATCCAGTAAACCATTGACACAGGGAGGACATGCGGTCTCCACACTTCTAAGATGCTGAAGGAGGACTGGTCCCTTATTTGAGTCTTGGTCCTTCCAAGGTGTCTTCTTTATAATGTTTAGGGAGTTTTTCCTTTCCACGGTCACCCTAAGCTTGATCAATTTGGGACTGCAATTATCATATTGAAGCTGATCTAAAACTGAAAACCTGCTTTGAGACAATGCTTCATTGTAAAAACACAACAGAAATAAATCTGACTTGGACACAGAAGGGACCCAGGGCGTTCTGCCTCGGATCGAACCTAGGACCGTCTTTCTGAGAGGCGAGAGACCCTTTCCTGTTATAAAACACAAACATTGATGTCATTTTATTAACCATTCCAAAATGTGTTGTGGCAACAGAATTGCGGTTATATAATTTATTCAGAAACCAGACTATACAACTGGAATCAGTCAGCCTAAATTCACACCAGGTTACTGGTTTCTGAAAATTCAGACGCCTGACAAGCTGCTAGGTTGATCTCAGACCATCTTTGCATTTCAGAGGACCCATAGAGCCAAACATCCGGACTGTTGTGTCAGGTATCCTGCAACGAGCCTGATCGTGAAATGAGTATAGACTTGGGCTTGACACATGGATTCAGTCATTCACAGGCTGATGTTCACACTAGCTGCAGTTCTGCAGTAAAAGCAAATCCTTTGAACTAACCGCCCTGCGTAGTGGCAATGAATATGAATGTGAGGCCATGCTATAACCTTGGAGCCTGAGGCTTCCTCGTTCTGCTATTCCTGGGACATAATAAACAGGTTCGGCACAGATGAGTGAAGTGCATTGGCACTGCTTTTGTCAGCGGGAGAAAAAGAGGGTTGAGACGAGCCCCCTGCAGCCTCGGGGGCCCATGTCTTTCACACGCAAGGAACTTAAGACGAGGGGAAGGCCCCTAAGACATGGCATGTTTAAGGGTGACAGAAGAACATTGGAAGGGGTGTCAATTCTTCCACTCCAACCCGTTTCATGGTTTAGACTATGCCCTCGCTTTCATTTAGAAGAGAAGAATAAAAGTGGAGAAAATCCAAAGCAGTTCCACACAAATGCGCACTCTCTCACACACACACTCTCTCTCTTACACATACACACATTAAATTGCTCTGAGGTGTCTTTCCATGTGATGGTCTGGTACACTGTCCAACATGTTTCCAAGCCATATGTCCCCAGAACAAGCTGTGAACCTACCCAATAAATTAACTGAATGAATTTATCTGTCCTGCAAAAAACCT
>JAUZST010012625.1:0-11357 GCA_034779995.1 Parotocinclus haroldoi
TGCCAAGCTGCCACAGTTGGGTCCTTGAGCAAGACCCTTAACCCACAATTGCTTGGATTGTAAGACTGTATTAATTGGAAGTTGCTCTGGATAACGGCGTCTGCTAAATGCTGTAAATGTAATGTAAAATGTTCTGACTAAACACAATATGACCAAATATAGCAACAAACACAGATGAGATGGTCTCCCATTTTCATTTCATTCTTCAGATCTATTAAACATAACACCTTAAACATACTAAATTGCAAAATATACTTATAAACTTCATTCTGGACAGGGTCGCGGGAGAGCTGGTGCCTAGTCGGTGGACCTGGGCACAAAGCAGGAACAAGTCTATATATGGTGTTAATCCATTGTAGGGCACATACACTCACACAGACATGCACACATTTCAGGCACTTGAGAGACCCCAACTAACCCAAAAGGCATGTCTTTGGAGTGTGGGAGTTCACAGAGTAAACCCACAGAGCCATGTGCTTAACAACTACCCAAAGTCCCCTACCTGGGACAGAACCAATGACCTTCTCAGTGCAAGGTGACAGTGGTATCCATGAGCGCAGAGCAATCATAGTAGTTCTCCTCAGTGCACGACTAAAAAACATTGTTTGACATTTCTTTACTCTTTTCTTTTAGTTAGATTTAAGAACAATTCTCCTGTTTTAGTGTGAAGTTTCTCAGTTATGTCTCTTTTTTCAGTCTGCTCCCCTCCCTTTCATCCATTAAACTCTGTGGCTTTTACTTTAAAACTCTCCTAGTCTCCTAGCTCTGATCGTTATATCAAACACTGCTTTATTAATTATGCACACCGGTCAGTAAATTACAAATCCTATAAGTAAAACACATTTTCGTCTCTGTATTTGCTGTAAGTTTGCATGAGAATACCTGTAAATCTCTCTTTGGAAGACTTGCTGTGCTAATGCTGTCCAAGCTGGGGGATCTGGGACGTAGGTGCCTTCTTAGTCGATCGCTTAGTTCCCTCCCTGATGTCTTACTGCTGGATGCACTGTATGACCCAGACCCCAAATCCCAATCATAACTCCTCCGGAAGATGAGTGTACCCAGACCAGGTCTGGAGAACAGGGAGTCTGAGTCGTGACTGATTTCGGATAGTGCGGCATTGAACAAACCTGGATCACTCACTGCGTGTGAAACCTTATCCACAACGTTGTTTTGAGGGAACATATGGCGAACGTGGACACGTTGGCAATGACCAGAATAAGTCCCCTGCTTCAGGAACATTACGTCATTCCCCAACTGCAAGCCAGAAAGAGAGCGCACACTTTTCCGTCCATCCTCAGAGATCTTAAAGGTCCTGTCACTCTTTGGCCTGCCTCTGATCGTAGTGTTCAGCATCGCCTGGAAAGGTTAAATCAGACACCTTTATTTGCATTAGGACATCCCAGAAGGCTCAGAAGAAAGCAGTCACAACAGAAACATGCAGTGTGCATCTTTGGGTACAATCAGGTTTTTGTACAAGTTCGTTATTTTGGAAGAGTTAGCATTTTAGCCAATATATTGCTTAATGAGTGTGGCTAATTTATATGTTTGAGAATTACTGTTGCTTTCACAAAATTTGCACTTCCGATTAATGCAGGTAAGTGAAGCAAGTGCTGTACCATGAGTTATTTAATGAGTGATTTCCATTGGATCTATTTACTTTGTGTCCATTGGAGCATGATATCTATGCAATTATTTTAACTCTGCAATGCTTTCTAATAGTTTTATAGTTTCTGTGAATTGCAAGTGCACATTTAGTGCGCCTAAGCTAATTCAAATAATTAATTTTTGTAAGATTTTGTAAGAAAATTTTTCTACATACTAATATTGTGAAGAGATTTTGAGAAAACGACTGATCAGGAGATCTAACACACTTTGAACATTTCATGGTGCATGGAGCAAACTTCTGGAAAAGGTACCCTGCTGTGATAAGTCCATGATCCACAGCATGGTGAAGCATGGTGGTGGGAGCATCCTGACGTGGGGAATCTTTTATGTCAAGATATTGGAAATCTGGACTAATTTGAAGGCAAGATGGATGAAGCCAAATACAGGTAAAGTAAAGAAATATTTTCCCGTCTGCAACAGACCAGATTCCAGGGTGGAACTTCTTGAGCTTCCATCAAAACAACCACCCTAGGCATAGTGCCAACACCGGTGTGGCGAGAACCTCAGTGTATGAGAGTTCCCCAAAGGCCAAATCTAAATCTGATTGGGAATCTGTGGCAAGATTTGAAAACTCCTGTTCACCACTGATCTGCAACAAATCTGCCAGAGCTCAAAGGAAGGAAGACCAGGTAACATGTTCAGGATGTTCAAAGCTGACCGATAACACTTGCCGCTGTAATTGTACCAAAAAGTAAAGTGCTCAAGTAATGGGGCGAATACTTTCGTATGCAACAAAGACTAGTCCGCGTTTTGTTCACTTAACTTTGTGACACAGTAAAAATAGGTTTCGTGTGAAAATGACTGAGAAATCTATCCATCTCAAATGATAAACAAACCATTTGTTGAAAGCTGTAGCTCAACAAATTATGGAACATCTCAATGGGCACAGTTACGATTCGACCTTTAAGAGGTTACCACATGTAATATGAGAGCTTGTACTATGTTATCTGTCTCTTAAGTTTCCTGCTGTTTAAGAACTAATTGTAGTAACTGGTGACATCTTACTTGGCAATGGCTTTATTTTACCATTAGTTACCTTTATTGCATAATTACTCTTTATGGTAACTAATAGTTTTCTGTTGTGTAATGCTGTATCCCTGTCCTCTTATTGCTGCTTTTTGGGTGTTGCTAATGTGATTGTCTGGGTTTTATAGTTAAAAGTCCACATAAAATGAACTGGGCGTCTATCGCGAGAAGACCGCTGAAGAAATTCCCACGCTCCTCCAGCAGATGGCAAGAATCGCTCTGTACTTCACGTTGCACTAAGTGTGGCGTCCTCTGCTGGTAAAATGGTGTTATTGTCTATTCTTTAGTCTTTTATTCAGTAAAAAAAAGGAACTTTCGAGCATAGGTTTGAATAACGTGAGTTGTTATCACATTTATAGCTTAGAGAGTAAACAGTTTTAATAACAATATGTATTATGTTTCAAGTTTGCTCATATAGTTTTTTTTTTTCTAAATCCAGACTCGCCAGTAATGATTCTCTGTTGGACTCCTCAGCTCTCCTAAAACTGAGTTTATTAGAAATGCAATTTCGTTGTAATAACTGTTTCATTTTTCGGATGTAGCTATGTTATATAATAATAGAAATATATGTACTGTATATTTTTGTGTGTTATGCATTATATTGTATTCTACATGGTTGTTTAGGGTGAAACATAGGGTGTGCTGGAAATGAACAGCTTTGCTAAAACATTAGTTCAAGAGAGTAATGGTTGTATTGATAAAGGATAAAAAAAAATTTCCCCTCAATTGTTGTCCCTATTCCACAGTCTCTCGACAACAAGTACCTCAATACAAGTGCCTCAATACAAGTGCCTCAATATTGCACTTCTTTTCACTGGCAAGCAATTGATTTCTGGGACAGGACCTTCATACGGAGACAAACTGCACTACCCACTTCTCATCTGTCTGCTGACCGGGGCCGATGTACAGAACCTGGACAATATAGAAGCTGTAGACAATCATTAAGATGTAAGTAGGTCTACTTTACCTGTGTGTAGGTGCTTCTGGAGTGGATGCTGCTGCAATGTGGAATTCTGCAGCTTAAGCTTCGTTTGTAACTGGAAAAGCTCTTAGGGTCGTACATTCCTGATTTCATTGTCTCTTTCAGGAACCGTTTCTCCAAGCGACGGTGATTTTGGTGCTGTATTTCCGCGCAGTGTTTAATGCGCTGCTCTGCATTATGGAAGGCACGCTCCTTCAGCTTCTTCACAAGCTTTGGATTGAGGGTGCTCTGTCTGGCAGCGACGGAGTCCAGATATCGTACAGACAGCATGTGATCCCTTATGGCTGCCATGTCCAGTGGGGTGCGGTAGTCATTATCTAAGCACCAAACATTGGCTCCAAACGACACCAGAAAGGACAGGCAGTTCAGGTGGCCATTAGCTGCAGACAGGTGCAGAGGGGTGTTTCCCCAAATATCACACTTATCTGGGTCACCACTGAGACATGGAGAAAAAAAAGAAAAGAAAAGAGGGTTAGGGTTCGAACATGGATTCGCATACCTAGTAAGACACACTGCACATTGTGGAATATTCTTAGTTCAAATAAGTGCCCACGGGTCCTAAAATGGTTAGTGGTTACAATCAAATTTGAAAGAATTCGATGATTTGCAAATCGTTTTTCAAGCTATATTCAATCGAATACACTACAAATACTTCATATTTAGTGTTCAAACATATAAACTTTATAGTTTTTTTTTGCAAATATTCACTCATTGTGAATTTTATGCCTGCAACATGTTAAAAAATTTGGGACAGGGACATGGGACAAGAATTTTGTTTTACAATTTAGATGATTTTATCATTTTTCTACTACTAATTTAAAGTTTATTAATAATTGGTTATTTATTTTAAACTCATTTTCCTATGATTTAATATACAGTTAGTATTTATTTAATTAGCATCTAGGACGCCCATGGAGGGCGGGTCCCCTGTTGAGTCTTGGTTCCTCCCGAGGTTCCTTCCTACCGTTTTGGGGAGTTTTTCCTTGCCACTGTCGCCCTGGGCTTGCTCAACTTGGGATTGGCCCTTTTAGATCACGTATGACTGTAAAGCCGCTTTGAGACGATGCTACGTTGTAAAAAAGCGCCATAGAAATAAAATTGAATTTAATTTAATTGAATTCTGTTAGATTTTTATTATTTAAAAAAAAAAAAAAAGAACGATTTGTTTATCAATCTGTGGTCAAATTCACTGACTCTGGGCTTCAGAATTCGTGTGATAACTAATTATTCTGCAGAAAAGAAACCCAAATGTATTGATTTGATCATAAAAGATGCTTAAATTCCGCGACGTGTTGGAGAAAAGAAGGATCCGACGGAAGAGACGAAGCTGCTGATGCTGTATAAGCGTCCCGTAACATTTCTGACTGATCCCTAAGATCGGAACCTGCTAACAAGATTCGGTCGCTTCGTTTTTGGTGCCGGGACTAAAACTGAGCTTCAGCGTCGTCGCTCTTCGGTCGAGCCTCGACCCCCGTTAAGAGGCCGGGCCGTCTGGTTTTACTGGAATTAATTAACCTCGGTTAGGGTTGGACACCGTTGCTGTAACACTGTTCCGGCCTGGCTGCTCGGTGTGAGTGGATACGAGTCGTGTTTACGGTGCATGCACTCTGTAGTGGGACTGCTAAAAGCTGCATGGCTTAGCTGCATGATGCTGCAGGGGATGGGCACGAATATCTGAACGACAAACGAGTCCGCAAGCGTCCAGGAACAGAAGCACAAGTGTGAGGAGTTTGTGAATAAAATTAATTATTTTCTCCAAAAAGAAAAATAACGTCAGGCTCGGCCAAACTGAATCCATCAGTGCAATTAGGAAAGGAAAGGAAAGTCGAGCAAGGCAAGGACTCCAGCGTGGATACTGTAACCGGTGCTGCGACATTCATTTGGCTTCTTATTTTGGTAGGAAATGAATTAACAGCGACAGAACAATGGAAAAATAAAATAAAAATAGAAAAAAAACGAATCTGCTTACAGAAAATAAATTCTAATCACTAGTAATTACATGCAACGAAAAAAAAAATGTTAGTAGCAATAATGATTTATAATGAATAAAATAATGAGATGAAAGTAATTTTACATTACTAATTGAATCGGGTTTTATTTAAATAATTATGTAAGTTATATACAGTGGGAAAATTGGTAATTACGCTGCCGATTTTGCATGTTCTCCCCCCTTCAAAGAATGGATAGGTCTTTCATTTTAGATGCACAAAAATGAAAAGTGTGAGAAAAATCGCACTGTGATGGGTTTAAAAAAATTAATTTGCTGTCTAATAATTAAAAAAAGTCTGTCTCTTGTGCTCTACCTACGATAAAAATTATATAAATTTATATAGATTTATTTACACACACATACTTGTATAATATTTGTTTATTTTTATATATGTATATATATTTAAGGATCATTTATATAAAGGTATGTGTATAGTTGAAAGATATTTTTAAAGCGCTTTTCACCCAGTTGATACAAAAAGGTTTTTAAATATATTTTTTTTAAATTTTACTTTATTTATTTATATTACTAGTTATTAAAATGGCTTGAATTGCAGAAAGACTCCCCGTTTTCTGTTCAAAATATAAAAGTATGGCGTTTTGTCCGGTTGCCATATGTTGGATGTAAAATCGATAATCGTGAGCGGCGAGAATCGGGACGCCCCTATCATTAAACGCCTTTTAATTTCGGCTGAAAGAATCCGCACCCAAACGGATTTCCCTATTCGATCACCAATGAAAGAAATCAGGACCCTAGGGGGATATTCAGTACCCCGTGCCCGTCCCTGGTCGTGTATTTGTCGTATTCTTTTGCCTCTCTCACCTGTGCCGTCCCATTTCCCTTTTGTTCAGGCAGAATGCCCGCACTAGCGAGAGCACAGACTCCCTCCTCCGACCCGCCCAATCTCGCTAACCCCCGCTCGCTGTCCTTACCCCGGTGGACTCCGTCTGGACTGGTCACCGCCTCCGCTCCGTCCTCTCCTTCCGTGTCCGCGTCCCGGACCCAGCTCCAGCGCCGCTATCCCATCATCCCCTGCGCGCCGCGCCTGCCCCCGGGCGTTTTAACGCTGGTGCAGAGGCGACCTCGGCCCGGCCGGCGCAAGGACAGCATCCAGTCTCTGTTCGTCAGCTCGGGGGCGGAGTTAGACTCCCTGGCCTTCGCTTCCTCCTCGTCCTCCTCGCTCCCGCAGGGCCTCCTCGCTGCTTCCAGGCGCTTCTCGGACCCGGACATCGCTCACATTGAAGACGGTTGACTTCTGCTGCCGTGACGATTTAAAAAAACGATCTGACCAAGCACTTTTTTTTGTCATTTTTTTTTTTTTTTAAATGGACTCATTAACGTGGGATTTTTATCGGACTTTCTCGAGTCGGATTTGTGGTGCAGCCTCGCGGGTGCCATCATGAACCTGTTTTTACGTTCGCCTTTTTTTTTTTTTTTTTTAAGCACGACGTTGCACCTTCTTTACGTGGAGCACATGAACCGGCGGTGTTGTGCCTTCGGTTTTGTCGCTAACTTTTTCCTTCTTGCAGTGTACGGAGAGCAGTAGGGGGCGCCGACGCTTTCGCTTCCGACCCTTTTCGCTGAAACCGTGACACTTTTAGGTAGGGCTTAATAAAAGCCGCTGCTGGTTCAGGGAACCTCCGAGACCTTTGTAAGAGCTGGCCCACGTCGGATCTCCGGGCTTTTAGCTATTTATAATGAATGTGGAACTTCTCGCTGGAAGCTTTCTCTAGCAATAACAAAGCAGCTTCCGCTCGTTTCGTTTGCAGTAAAACCGATCATCGATTCACAGTTGCAATATTGAATTTCCCTCTACTTTTTTTTTTTTGTTTTTTTGTGTTTTTTTTTTTTTAAACACCTCGCGCCGTTAACGTTTTAATAGCAGTCGTGTAAATAGCTGTTGTCACGCCAACAAAGTACCTGATTTCCCTGCCCCGCCCCGCCTTTACCTGCTCAGAGTTCTGACGGTCTGAGAACACAAGAGCGCCAGGCTCGAACCCAGGACCCCCCCCAGCGTACCCAAGTCCGATTCGGTGTTGCACGGACGTGACGCATGATCCCCTCCTCCCTCCGAAGCCGATTTGCTCTGGAAGGGATGATCACCAACTCTCCAGCCGTGCTCGTCCGACGCCCAAGACTCGAACCCGGGTCCCGCTTTTGGAGATTTTCCGCCGAACCTTTAGCTTTAAAGCGAAGTTTCGTCGTGCGCCGATCCCCTCGCCGTATTCCGCTCTCGTTTTAACGGCAGGACGAAACGCTCCGGTTCAGGAGTACGATGTTTACTAACGATGTGCCGTGTTAAACCTGCTGGTGTGTGTAGTCGTGTTGAGCGGTTGTGTTCGAATGTCGGTCTGCCTGGTTAACGAACGAACGAACGAACGAACGAGTGATTATTTCCTTTTTTTACAGGAGTAAGTCCGTGCTTTGCTTCGTGCTTTATCTGTATCCTGTTGATTCTGTTCTGCGTTTAACGGACGGACCGAACGAATTATTTTCTTACAATACAGTTTGTACTTGCTGCAGCACAGCCGACTGATGCTTTTTCATTTCTATATACCCATAGTTCCTGCGTCTGGGTGGGTGTTTGTTCATGCGCTCCAGATAAATCCATTCTAAATGAAATCTATCGTGAACTTGCGAGTTTAATATCGTTTATACCGTATCACTTTAAAACTTGCGTCAACCTCCAGTCTGCGAACATAATAAACACAAAGCTTCATTTTATAATAGTGTTGATTCTCCTGTAATTTAGTGAGTAACGGGTTGAAACTGAACAGTAAAATAAAAAAAATAAAAAAAAAATAGACACACAGCTGTGCTCTGGAGGGTTCGGTGCTTGTTTTCCTTTCGGTTGACTGTCATTACTGACCGTTTTAGGATCCATTTAACCTTTATTTGCACTAAGAATACAGTTCTGTAGATGTGGAAAATACAAAAAAAGAATGCATAATGTGTTTTTTTTTTTTTTTTTTTTTTTTTTTAAACCACCAAAATGCACTGAGAACCGAATTTCGACGAGTTCAGAGGTGGTCGAGAACCGAGGTACCGCTGTAGCTCTTTTTTTTCTGCAGTCAAAAACATTTAGTTGAAGGTTTCAGGAGATTTGCTCATTCATGGGATGTAAAAAAAAAAATACTGAAATCATATAAACGGGGTTTTGAAAATGTTTGCATTTTGCAGCCCGACTCCGTTATACATCAGCACGACTGAAAGGGTTCAAACAATAATTGCTTTTAATTAATACAAACGTTTCATCAATGAACCCGCAGTGCATCTGTAGATCTGCTTCAACATTCAAAACTCGAAACAAATCCGTTTCTGCGTCCACAGATTTCACATGAACTGCATCTTAAACAGGATGCTAATCGCTCACACTGGGGAACACTTTGGAGACGCCTGTTGACCTAAGACATCTTTTGAAATAAATCTGTGTACCTGGAGCAGTCCATGAGGACACGGGGAGACCTGAGACCGCGGCGTCAAGTAAAAGCTATAATTCGATATGTATTAATTTAGTATCCAGAGTATTAACGACGCCTTTATTACAGCAGTGTGCAGTTTGAGACGGCGTCCAGACGGAGCAGGTCTTTTGGGGATAAAAGTCGGCGCTGCGCCCAAAATGGATTCATTCCGTTTCAAAATAGGTGGAACGAGCCAGGTAAATCTCTAAAGGAATTATTGACTGAATATTCATGTTGTTTCAGGTTTTTATGCCCATCCCTTGAATAATAGTGTATTTGGGTGGCCAACAGAGGGCGCCACACCAACATGTTCATCCGAATGTTTGGGATTACATTCGTGGGTTTTTTTTTTTGGTTTTTTTTTGCGGGCAGTATATCTTAATATCCTGTTCTGATTGATTTGTCCTGTAAATAAACAGTTAAATATCGTCCAGGAAGCCGGTCCAGGACATGAATGGGCAGGGATCCCCGTTTTGGTGCTAGGTAACGTCTGACTGAGATGTAAACCTTGAGACAGATGGGCTACAACAGCAGAAGACCGCGTCGTGGGGATATTTCATTATTAAAGTCTGCCCTAATTGCGAGCAGTATAGATGGCAGAGGGGCAGAACGGGACCTGGCTTGTGTCAGCAGTCCAGGCGGGTGGAGGTGATGTAATGATGTGTGGAACACTTTTCTGGCCCATTCCGAAGCTCTTAATGATGCAAAATGCGGCGGCCTGTTTGAGCATTGTTCCTGACCAACGTGCACCCCTTCTAATGGCTACATCCAGCACGATAATGCACCATGTCAAAAAAAACTCCAACTGGTTTCATGAACATGACCTTGAGTTCTGGGTCTGAATCCAGATTAAGATCTTTGCGACGCGGTAGATTCACAAATCGGCAGGAACCAAATACTGGAGGCTGTTTAGAGAGCTGCTCATAATGAGTAGTGTTCATAATAAAGTGTTATACTTTAGTTATTGTTTACCATGTTATAGGAGTACGCCAGAGTGTGCTTACATCTAGTTTTAAAGAACTCCTTTTTATTTGAGTCACATCACCAGTCATGTTATCCCAAAACATTCCCTCTTTTAAAGATTAGAGAACATAATACAAATGACACGTTTAATACGACGTGCCAAAAAGTACGTTACACTCTGTTAACAGGGCTCAGGGCGGCAAAAAAGTACGTTCTTTCCATTTTATCTTTAATTACACCGCATGACCAAAAAGATCAATATTGCCATACTACCCTGTTACCGATATTATGTTAAGATTTGTTTAAATACATATTTTTGTTAAATCATTCGAATGTGTTTGCTGTTCTAACGCTATTAGTACGGACGCCATTTTGCTGCGTTTGATGTATTTGCTAATGCTGTGTAATAACTCACAGAGTAACAGGAACACACTTGTAAAAACAAAAAAAAACAGAGCCGTATGAGATGGATCCGTACTCATTATGAATTGTTAAATACGTATTTTTAGATTTAGCGTTGCCAAAATATCTACAACTACGTTTAACTTTTAAGAAGCGCAACCAGCAAATGGTACTCGTTCAGGGAAACAAAACTGAAATGGCTGATAAAGAAAGTGCTCCGAACTCGAGTATTGCACCTGCAGCCACGTAAAGTAAAGTAACGCGTGATCATGTTAATTACATTAAAGTAGGGGGCAGGGTGAGGTAAATTCACTTTCACGGTGAAAATCCTCACCCAAAATGGCCGACACTGAGGGACCACACGAGCATTTCCGCTGTAACGTGGCGTCAAACCCCCACGATTTCCTGTTCGGTGTAAGCAGTATGGCGGCGTCCAGGCTGGAGATTAATTTTGTTCGGCTGTTATCGCGCTGTGAGGCGATCGCTTCCGAGAAACGAACCGACACCGAATGGAGACTGGAGAAGGTAAAGGAGGAAAGGAGGAGGTTTGTGGTGGAGCCGAGAGGATTGTTTATGTTATGAAGCTGATATTAAAGAGCCGGTTAGAGCCACGTAGCGCTGAGATAAACAACAACAAACTTCTACACAACAGGTTTATTAAAAACATGGCAGGACTCCGTGGTGATAAAGTAATAGGGCTCAGGGTGGCATGGCTCTATAGCAATAGGGCTCAGGGTGGCATGGCTCTATAGTAATAGGGCTCAGGGTGGCATGGCTCTATAGTAATAGGACTCAGGGTGGCATGGCTCTATAGCAATAGGGCTCAGGGTGGCATGGCTCTATAGCAATAGGGCTCAGGGTGGCATGG
>JAUZST010012626.1:0-11356 GCA_034779995.1 Parotocinclus haroldoi
GGAGTATAGCAATATGTATAGATTAATATGTATGGAGTATAGCAATATGTATAAAGCAGTATGTATGGAGTATAGCAATATGTATAGATTAATATGTCTGGAGTATAGCAATATGTATAAAGCGGTATGTATGGAGTATAGCAATATGTATAGATTAATATGTATGGAGTATAGCAATATGTATAAAGCAGTATGTATGGAGTATAGCAGTATGTATAAAGCCGTATGTATGGAGTATAGCAATATGTATAAAGTAGTATGTATGGAGTATAGCAATATGTATAAAGCAGTATGTATGGAGTATAGCAATATGTATGTATTATAGCAATATGTGTACTGTAGAGCAATATGTATGGAGTATAGCCATATGTATAAAGAAATATATATGGAGTATAGCAATATGTCTAGAGCAATATGTATATCGTATAGCAATATGTATACTGTAGTACATCTAGGCCACCCATGGAGGGCGGGTCCCTTTTTGAGTATTTGTCCTCCCAAGGTTTCTTCCTTCCACTTTCAGGGAGTTTTTCCTTGCCACTGTCGCCCTAGGCTTGCTCAACTTAGATAATATAAGATTGTAAAGCTGCTTTGAGATCATGCACCATTGTAAAAAGCGCTATATAAATAAATTTTGCTTTGATTATTATCCATGGCATTGGAAAGTCCTCATAAGAATAGCAAGACAAATATGTGCGTGCGTGCGTGTGTGTGTGTGTGTGTGTGTGTGTGTGCACATGGCCTTGTTTCAACTCCAGCGTCTTTCATAATTCATCAGTGTCTCGAGCTGCAGTGATATAGGAGCCCCCAAAACAAAGAGCTTAATGAGACTATTTTCTAGCTCTGTTTGCTCAGTCAGCTTCATTATGCAGCCGCTCTCACCTGCTCTCGCACTTCACTTTCTTTATAGCAGGTTCTGCTATCTGCTGTTTACAATTTTTTTTCTTTTTACTTTCTTTCTTAATTATCTATTTTGTACATAAACATTATAAACAAATAAACAAGCAAATAAAGTGGGTGGCATAGTGCCGTGCAGCCTAGCTCTGACACCTCACATATCCAGGAACCCATCTTCGACTGCTGCCCAGGCCGTCACTTGTGTTGAGTTGGCATGTTCTTCTTGTGTCCATTCGCTGTGTCCATCCTTCTGCATTCGTGAGTTCACTGGCACACTGGCATTTATAATGTGTCCCAGTATAATTGTGTGTTTCCTGCAACGGACCGACATCGTGTCCAGGGATAGGGATGGTAACAGCTTTTACTTATGCTGGTACAATTTTTTGGCCTAACTTTAAACTGAACTGGACCCCTAGAATTGGATGCACATTTTGTACATGGGGTATTTGGTGTCATGTTGCCAGTCAGTTTCGTACAATAGCCCAGTGGACAGAAGGGAAGCACAGAGTTAAAGCGAAGCAGGTTTCTTACACAAAACCAATCAGATATGTGATGATCAAAAGGCATAGCTGAAACAGCAGAGCAGAGCCAGAAGCAGAATAGATCAGGGAATCTGGTGAACAGGAAAAGGGCAAGATAACTAGAAGATGTGGGCATATTAAATCTAAAATAGTTGCTTTAAGGATTTAGCCCTAAAAGAATGTCATTCATTTCAAGACTACATTTCTTGTGCCCAACATTTGTCGTATTAATAATCTGGCAAATAATGGCATGAACCACACTGACGGGTTGACGGCAGTCACTGATTGGCAAGTCGTTCAGAATGAGACTATGACGAATCAACAACGGTAATGTCAACAGTGAGTTCAAACTGAACTCCGCCCCTAGTATGGTGTCTATTTCTTTATTTGTGATACTTAGGTGCAAGTCTAATTACTGTCAATCCATGAATGAGAGACCACAATGACCAATGAGATCAGTGGAAAGGAAGTCACCTTCTCTGTCATGACGTCTAATCCAATATGCATCGATTAGCGCCGTCATTAGTGCTGATTCTGACCAATTAAGCATCCCCTTTTATTGGACCTTGGTGCAGTATTTGAGACAGACCTTGCAGGCTAGAAAGCTTTACTGATGTCACTATCCTCGCATTGATCTTTTCCTCCCTGTGCAATCAACAGCGATCTGTTACTCAGTGCTGGTAAAGAATGGGGTTGCCAGATCCCACCAAAGACCTGGCAACCATGTCAGTTACAATGACTTGCATAGGCACACTGAGAAACTGATTGAAAACTGGTATAAGACTACGAGAAATCTGATTACTGGATTAAAATCCAGCTCTCTTTATCGTATTTCTTAATTGGATTTATAGATCTTAGTATGCTGTATACATGAGCACTTGAATAACAAGACAAGACAGAAAAACTCCTCATGTTACCCACATACATACACTCAAATGCCACTTCATTAGATACATCTTGCCAGTACCAGGTTGGCCCCACTTTCACCTTCAGAACTACAACACAGATTCAACAAAGTGCCTGGAACATTCCTCAGAGATTTTGGTCCATACGACACCATAGCAACACACGATCGCTGCAGATTTGTCGGCTGCGCCTCTCTCCCAGCATTCTATCACAGGAGACCACAGGTTCTCTGTTGTATTGAGATCTGGTGACTGCAGAGGCCATTTGAGTACTGCGAAATTATTGTTTCGTTCCAAAAAATTGAGTTAGATAAATCATATGAGCTTGGAGACATAATGTGCTGTAATTTTGCTGTAGCCGTGAGAAGATGGTATACTGTGCTCATACAGGGGCACATATATGCATATATCAGCAGCAATACTCAGATAAACTGGGCCATTTATACAGTTCTCAAGTTCTAAGGTATCCAAAGTGTTCCAATAAAATACCCCCACACCATTACACCACCAGGACATACAGTACTGCATGTGTGAGCACACCTGTACATGTAAAAATATACATTGCTCTAAGTTGTGTTAATAAACTGGCTTTTTGGTGCACTGGTTCCTTACAATTACAGTAAATTGGGTCCTCATTATAGTGTCTATTACCAAAAAGCATGTACCTGTACTCGTAGCTGTAGCAGCGAAACAGCTGGGGGCAAACTGCTGGTGCTAAAAGGGCTTGGTCATCTGCAAGCAACAGAGAGGTTATCTTAAGCCCCACATAACAGACCCCTGTCCATGAGTACGACAAACAAAAATGGATTATAATGATTATTCATATTATTCTGGACAGACTGTCTTAGATCTTAAATTACGGGTGCATGCAAGACGAGCGAAGAACATTTTCGAACTGGAAGCGTTTTGAAACCAAAAGAGGCGTGACTAAATGCTGCCTAATGAGGCTGTTCAACCTTGCAAATAACAAATGACATTTGCTTTTAGCAAATAAACTAATGACATTTGCAGAAATATATGATTTTATTGGTTCCAAAAAGCAGTGAAATACTGGCGAAATACTACGATTCAAACAATGTTAGCTACAACAGAAAAGACAGCAGGAGAAAATAGTTCCCGTAAAAGCATATTACCCCAATTGAACCTTTTTAAAACAATATTATTTCGCGAACTATAGCTCTCTCACACGTTCGCGTAAATGGCAATAGGAGCTCAGTGAGTATAAATAATTCATTCAGATTGATGGAAATGCTTGGAAACAATGTCAGTGAATCAAAGTGGGATGTTCAGTTTGAGCTGAACTGGTGTGAGTCAGACACGCTGCGTGCTCTTCGGTTTTCTAATCCCCTTTCCTGTGTCACGCAAAGAGACAAAAAATGGCTGCTCCACTCTTTTTCGTGCAAAAATGCAATTAGACCAACTAGCAAAACAGCAAATAGCATTTCAGTCATCTTTGGAACAAATTAAATGAACTACAATAAATCACATATGGGATTATGTGCAGCATTACATAAGTCATTACTCGCCAGTTGTTCAAAGTTTCCAGATAACAAAAAGGTGCATAAAATAGCCACTTCTCACCCCTGTCATATCAAAGTACATCTTTCCAGATTCTGTCAGACTACATATAAGTCCCATTTAACTTTTTTGGAATGGCTTGCAGGCCTGAAATGCAGAAATTGATGTTTATTAACACATGAAATGAAATAATGGATATTAAATGGGTTCAAACTGTCTGCAACGAAACAAATAAACCTCGATAAATGTAAGAAAGACTTTTTTTTATCTACTTTTCCGTATAGTTACAATTCTTTGCGGTCGTAGGCGTGGCCCTTGAGTGCAAACTCAGATGTGAAAGTGTAAAACATCTATCTTTAGCTATATGAGACAGCCTCATGGGATTTTGCTAAATCACTATTCTCTGCTATTTCTCGCCTCGTCTCACCTCCCTGGCTTTGCTCCCACTCTTTGGTAAGATCTTGCTCCAACAGAATGCTGAATGATTCTGTCCATCTCCTGTGTTTAAATCCGTGGTGGGATTTCTTGGGGAAAAACAGAGAAAAGACCATAGTACACAGACTGGTATTATTATTCTACACACATCTGTTGGACACCCCTGACATTTACTACAACACAGCTAATTGAAAGCAAGGCTACAGAGCCAGTGTGATAGTAAACACTCGTAAACAATCGTTTAAATGGATCACAAGTACAGTCTGACTCATTATGTTGGGCAGGGATTACAATGTTTAAGTGCTCCTCCTAGTATAGTAGCGTTCTAAATAACAGAATATCTATATTAATGAAAAAGATCCACTTACCTCTTAGAGTTGTCTCTTTTTAAACTAGGACTGGAGTTATTATCAAATAAAAAGAGCTGTTTGGGTTTTTGGAAAGGAGCTTACACAGAAATATGTATCATTTAAACCAAATTAGCTTATTATTATTGTCTTTATTTTATATTTAAAGATGCAGAGTTGCTGGATTTCTGTAAATACGTGCCAGAATGCATATGCTCCAACTTTTAGAGGAATCGGATCTTGTTCCGACACGATCTGGCACAAATTAAGCACTGCTTGAAAGTAACTCTGCATTAAACCATTTAGGATGGTACACCAGTTAAGGTTCTTGGGTTATAAATCTTGGACTGATGACTGGGCATTCTCCTTCAGAAGTTTAGAGAGCCATCAATTAAGGCAGTTCACCCAGGCACACTAAAGCAGGGAGGCATCCCCATGCCATCTCAGTACCACCATGTTTGCCGGCTGTTTTGATGATCTTATGTGTTAACTTTTAAATGTAATGCAGTGATTTTTACATTAAATTTTTTTTTAAAAGTTCACAAAATCAGTCTAGAGAATATTTTCCTATAGGCCTAGGGTCATCATCAGATATGAGATACCTATTTGTTGACTGTAGACCATAGGTGATCTAAGTGAGGATTGCAGTTACTTAGATGTTGGTTTGGGTTCTTTAATGACTTCTTGCTTGAGTCACTGATGATGGCCACTTCTGGGAAGACTTACCACTGCTACAGGTTGTTGCATTTGGAGGTAATGGCTCTCACGCTCTCAGTGTGGTGCAATGATGTTATAGAGCCATAGAAATGACTTTATAAACTTTATCTAGACTGATATTTCCGACCTTATGATCTGAGCGGTTGAGAAGCGTTCTCACTGTGATGATATTTGTCAATACGGTGTCGATTTTTCACATCAAACCTTGCTGATGCGCTAAGGAACAACAATTTATGTTTATTTCTATGCACACAAACACAAGACATATTCAGAAAACTCTAATAATGAACTAAATCTTTTTTTTAGTATTAGTCATTTTTTGCTCGAAAGTTATGGTACTTGTTAGTGTTATATAAACCTTATTCCGCCTTTTGTAGCATACTGTTTCAAAGCAGGGTGGGCAATTGTTACTGTTGCATAGCAACAACTAATTTGTTGTGGACCAAGTCACTGTCAGTATTAAAGCATATTCATTAGGAAAATCTGAGCTTCGTTGATTTATTTTGTTTCTTTATATGAAGCACTCGCCTTTGTACAAACACACATGATGAAATATAAACATAAATATATTTATCACTCTGGCTACACACAACCAGGATGGAGTGAGTTCGCACTAATTTCTAGAACAGGCAATGCAATTTCACATTTTAAACCTTTAAGTAGGTACATCATACTAGTGGGAAGTTGGTCAAATGACCGGCATTCAGCAATTCCAGGTATATGAAGGTGAAGCCGGTATGGTAGTTTTTAACATATTACAAACGACTCCAATTCATGTCTCTGCTTGTGTTTGTGTCCATGCACAACACAGACCGTAATGTAGTTGCTACTATTGCACATAATTAAATATGCAAAGTGAATTAATATTTATGAAAATTAAATACAAAACAAGTAAACAAGTACGACATAAATAATATTTGTGGCAATAAAACTACACAAGTTAAAACTTAGAAATGTGATTAGCTGTTTAAAGCTGCAACATCCAGAGCGAAAAGACATTACAATTTGATAGAATGGTTAAGACCTCATTCGGTAAAGTGAATGGACATTGATTGAATTACCCCTTACTACTTCACACAGGGTTATGTTGATAATGACTTCAACTTTGCTTCATAAATAAAATAAAGATGTAGAACATTTAGTAAGTGTTTTACTTGGCTGTAGATCCGAAACAATTAAGTGTGACCCACATGTAAAAACAGAAAAAAAAATCTGTACTGCCTCAGCCCACTAGTTTGTCTAATATTGTTTGACATATTAATAAATGTAGGCCTCTGGCTACTAATCAGAATGTGAAATTACAACTCAGCAAAGCTGCCACTGCTGGGGACTTGAGCGAGGTAACCTTATTTGAATTATATCTAACTTCGAGGGGCAGTCAACAATGTTTAAATTGGGTAACTTGGAGTAAATTGGACAAGTTGAGATGGAGGATGAGGATGCTTAAAGAGGATGTTAGGAATAAGGAAAAGAATCGATGATTAATGAGAGGCTGTATAGATCGAGGCGTTTCTTACCTCTGTATGGGTTACTTTGTGTAAGCAAGAGTTATTGATTACAGTTATAGATAAGACAGACACACTCATGCCTGATTACTGATGGAAAACCTGTTGGAATTTGAGTCACTTCTCACATGTCCTCTGTGTTTATTTCCCCTATGTGCTGATTTCATGTGTGATCCTCTCTATGGACTCTTGGACTCTGCCTGAACATGGGGTGCCTCTTCATTTTTGCTCTTGGCCTGGACAGGTAAGTTCAGTGTGTTTTTCAGTATGTTGTGATGTCAGGCAGTCTGTGGAGGCTGAGAGTGATGGTGTAGAGACAGAAGCGTGATATATTGCTTGTGTTTAATTGGGAAGCGAGAGATGGATGTGCGTGTTTAGTGCTAATTAGTCTTTCTGTGAGCCAGGCTCTTCCCTTCTGATTGACCAGCTCCTCCCTGCGGGCCTGGTGACGGCGCAGTGTATGAGAGTATATGGATATGGAGTAGGTCAATGTGCGTATTGACTGTTTCGTATGAGAAATCAGAATGGGCTCTCCAAGGGGAGCAATGTATGCCTCGAAGCAGTATGAGTCAGCTTATGATGTGTGTAGACAACAGGGAGCTCTGGCGTAAACTCTTCAATTTTTTTACACACTTCCAGCCAGGCTGTGTATGGATATAGCGCCGGTTTAAGATTAAACTGATAAATGTTGCCCTCATTTGTATACATGCCATCCCATCCATCCAGAAATCAAGATGTCGTGAGAGATTATACTCGATCTCTGTATACAGTGGTTTCCAAACTGGAAGCGATTGCAGGGGGGCACAGGCAATTTTGAGAAAATATGCTGAAAACTATGAATGCTGCTCCAGAGTGGAAGTCTAAGATTCCTAAACTATGGCACTCGTGATAATTCTGTACTGTATAGGGACAGTAGCAGGGAAAATAACTTGACAGTTGGGCAAGTTTGTGATTGGTTGGGGGACTGGGTCACAATGGGATGAAAGAACTGTAAAACTGTAGCCCAAAAAAGTTAATGCAAAATAAGTTGAAAAAAATAGTTAAGACAGAACCCCGTTTTGTTTTAGTCATTAAAAGGTGCGGTTTTATATGAGTTATTTCCAGTCGAGTTTGCACACAAAAGATGTGTGTGTGTGTGTGTGTGTGTGTGTGGGTGTGTGTGTGTGTGTGTGTGTGTGGGTGTGTGTGTGCGTGTTGGAGTGGCGCTTGGAAATACTCTTATTGTCCTAAACATAGGCTGAATGCATTACTTGTGCTTTGTTATTTAAAAAAATGTAACTGATTTTGAGCCTATATCTATGTGGCGTTACTGTGGAGAGTTTTTTTATGATTTATGACACACACTATGATTAATTGAAAGTGTGGGCGTGTACAGTTTGCTCTTGAACTTATAGGATAATGGAAATCCTTTGTTACATGTTCGACAGGGATAATTATCAGTAACAAGGATGAGTGCATGATGAATACAACTGGGCGCTTAAGCATATGTAGCTGTTTGTGCTGTAAGAACCATTAACAAAGCAGTGTGGCAAAAGAAAGCAAAGAGAAGAAAAACACCTTTTCTCAGCTGACACCAGATCCTGGTTAAGATGATTACATTTCTGGATTCAAATTAGTGGTGGGAGATATGGTGAATACATTACTTCACACCATTTAAAGACATTTTCACGATATACGATATTTATCACGATACATGCGATCGCAGACTAATTACAAGAGTATTGTGAGATTCTTAAAAAACTGCTATTCAAATATCATCCCATACTTACTAAAATGATCTTTATATAAAATGTGCTGCCCTTCATCCAGTTAAACAGGACTAATCACGATTTTAATAATAAAACATGCAATCTGGTCAGAAAACCATGTTGTGTCGCGATAACAAAATGTATCATGATATGATAAAATATCATCATATTGCCAACCCCTAATTCAAATCATTTGTCGACATGAATGTAGCATGCAATGCTAATAAGGTCTATGGGCCAAAAGGTTAGGGTTTCAAATGTTGGCTCCGTCAAACTAATACTGTTGGAGCCTTGAACAAGGCCATTAACCCCCTCTGATCCAGCGGTGCATTGGTTAGCTGGAGTATGTGAAGAGAAAACATTTTGCACTATTGCACACCAGTGTATTTGTATATTGGTTGTAATTGTGGAAAGTTCTTAAAGGTTTACATCAGTGGATTTACGAAGGTCAACATACTTTTTCCTCATTTATCTTTACTTTCATATTTCTCCCATGTTGATGAATGAATAAGGAGGTTTGCAACTTTGAAAGTTGTGTTTAAGACAGACTTAGCAGAATTCGAGTCCTTTCCAGTCTGGGTCAGTGCCAAGACTAACCAGCTAGGTTAGTCAGAGATGAGAAAAAAACCATAGCTGGGCCTGAGCCAAGTCAGTATTAAGACACAGACCAGGCAAATGTTTTTTCAAGAGCTTAGAAAATAAAACATAAAATGTCCAAGGCTGAAAACTGTCCATGAGCTGATTACACTATAGTTAAGCACTATTTAATGTCGCTTTAACAACCAAGCTCTTACCCATTATAACAAATTACATTAGGCAATAAATATTGAGCTTAAGCAAATTAAAAAAGCTTTGGCATGGGCATTTTACCTGCCGTAAATTTCGTCTTTGTCGTATTTATGCATTGTCTATGTGCACAAGTAGGAACTGTGTTATATTGTGGTCTGTGTTTTGCAAGATACTTTTATGCGTTTAAAAAACAAAGTTTATTTATGTTTATAGTTTGTAGGGAACATTTGTGTTTTGGTTGTATTCGTCTTTGTTGTATTGACAGAAAATTATATTGACAGAAAAGAGAATTGCAGTCTTGAAAGGCATAAAACGCATAATTTTTGAATGGAACAACACATTTCATAAGAGCACAAGTTCAGACAAGAAGACAGATTGAGAAGAGGCCATCAGAGAATGTGGCATCTGTGTCACATAGTTTAGATTGTTTTCATAGTTTGTAAAGGTCATATTTTTGTGAAAATTCTTGACCCCAAAGGCACATTTTAATCACAAATCTTACATTTGTTCACTAGTAATTCTGAATTTAACCTAATAATGAGCACGACTGAGACAAAAGATCTGCATTAAATCATGCATTTTGGGTTCTGTTTACCATGTATGCACAGTAATTACGAGGCAGCTTGCTCGTGGTGCCAGATGGAGGTGCAGTTTTAGAAGTGAGCATATGTGTGGTATAAAATAAAATAAATCCTCTGGGGCCAGTGCCGATCTGTATCACACTGAAGTCTTTTCCTACTTATTCCTCAGCGTCAGGCCTCAATTATTCTAACCATATCTGCCAATCATGAACTATTTTCTCATATATGAATCATCTTTAATAACATGGCTGTTAAACATTTGAATGTCATCTAACAGCAATATCATGATGCTCTGTATTTAATGTATATGTGTATATACTGCTCACAAAAAGGAGGGGATTTTTCAAAATGAATATGAAGCGATTAAAAAAGAAGCATTTGATTTTTATTTAATTAAACAAGCTCGAAGATCGATAAATGTTGTTCGATTACGCACATAAGATGTGGGACTGTGGTAGCCTAGCAGTTAAGGTGCTGGACTTTGGACGTGATGGTCCAGGTTTCGCATCCCACCTCTGCCAAGCTGCCACAGTTAGGTCCTTAAGCAAGACCCTTAACCCACCATTGCTTGAATTGTATCAGTTGTAAGTCACACTGGATAAGGGCATCTTCTAAATAACATAAAGATACATGTAAATAAGATGCAAACGCAGTCTTGGCGGTTGAGTAGCGAGTGACATCTTCATGGGGGTGAACAGAAGTATGTCATACTGGACAAGAGTGCCCCCACATTGTCTGTTCAGTAGGGTGTACTGGATAGTCACCCAAGACTGCCAAAACACAGGGATATGGGATGGACAAGATCAGATTATCCAGCAGTTCTTGTGGGATCCTCTACATATTAATTTTCAAATATTATATATATAATATTATATATATATATATATACACTCTATACCGGGGGCATTGCATTGACTAATCCACTAGTCATCATGGGAATAAAACAATACCAAAGATGCAGAAAGACAGTACAGAAAGCTGCTATTCTTAAAACCACTGTGATACTCAAACTTTGTTAGTCTGGATAAACTTCAAATAACATAAGCACAATTCTACAGTAATCTACACTGCAGTCCATAATTTGTAAAACATCAGGTAAGGGAACATGGAGCGTGTCGTCCGAAATTGATGTAGAGAGTCAGGTGGCAGGAGTTAAGAGTACTGTATGTATGTATTCTTTTTGTCATTTCAATATATAATTCAATAAACTACCCAAATATATTTAATATACTTTGTTTTAAAATAAGCTTTATGTTAATAATTTTTACCCAACTACAGATTAATGTTTAAAGTAGGCTATATATAACATTATACATATATTTATATTTATATGGTTATTGATACATTTAGCTTGCAGTGGATTCATCAGAACTTGTAAATTAGGCACTGCTTA